>ML682125.1:1129835-1154165 GCA_007922195.1 Podocnemis expansa | reverse complement strand
GGCGGGCCGGGGGCGGGGCCTGGCGCAGTGACTGGCTGGCGGGCCGGGCGGCAGGAAGGGGCTCGCGGAGTGACTGGCAGCCGGCCGGCCGGCCGGGGGCGGGGCGGGCTGTGGCCGGGTGTCCGGTCGGGACGGGGATGGCCCGGGAGCGCAGGCGGCGGGGGCCCGATGGCGCGCGGGGCCCGGGGTCCGGTTCGGCCTCCGGCCCGGAGAAGGGCGGGCGGGGCCGGCGGGAGCGCGCGGCCGGAGCGGGGCCGGGGCTGGGGCCGGGCCGGGCCTGCGCGCTGCTGGCGCTGCTCTCGCTGGCGCTGGGGGCCGGCGGCCTGGCCTACGGGCTCTACGAGCGGTGGCGGCTGGGCCGGCGCGTGGTCACCCCGCACCCGGCGCCGCGCATCCTGCCCGCCGGCAGCAGCGGCCCCCACGCGGCGCCCGAGCGCTTCTGGGGCTCCTACCGGCCGCAGGTCTACTTCGGCATGAAGCCGCGCAGCGCGCGCCCGCCCGTGGCAGGTAGGGACGGGGGCCGGGACGGGGCCGGGCCGGCGAGCGGCGCCCCGCGCTGACGCTCCTTTCCCCCCAGGCCTGATGTGGCTGGCGCAGGAGGAGGCGGCGGAGGCGCGGCTGCGGCACACGTGCGAGCAGAGCGACGGGCTGGCGGCCTACGGCTGGCTGCTGCACGACGGGCTCCGCTTCGGCCTGCAGGAGATCCGTGACCGCGGGCTGGCGCTGCGCACCGAGTTCGTGAAGCGGCCGGGCGGCCGGCACGGCGGGGACTGGAGCTGGCGGGTCACGGCCTGGCCGCACTCGGAGGTGGGCCGGGGCTGGGGCGCGGGAGTCCTGAGCCCCCAGCCCCGGGGAGCGCTGGGCCGCCTGTTCTCTCGGAGCCCCGGGTCCCCTCTCTTTCTTTCCCGGGCCGCCGGCTGAGCTCTGCCTGGCTGGGGCTCCCTCCCCGTCTGTCTCTCCCAGTCCCGGCGCCCGCTCCTTTCTCTGCTGCTTGGGTGTGAGGAGGGCCCAGGCGGCGGCGAGCTGTGCCCCGTATCCATCTTCTCTCTGCAGAGCGGGGGCCCCCCGAGCTCCCTCCTCTCTCTCTTCTTCTACGTGGCCACGGACGGGCAGGGGACGCTGCAGCCTCAGGTGGAGAAGAGTCGCTTAGTGGCTGTGAACGGGACGTCGGAGGAGCTGGGCCACTTCAAGATCACCTTCCACAAGCCCACCTCGGTCACTGGGGAGCCTCTCAAATATGCCAGGTACTGGGGGGGCTTCGAGCAGAGCCAGAGAACGGGCACCCTGTCTCCTGGCCGGGGAACTGTAGGGTGTTACCAGCTGCTTCCAGCCAGCCCTGGCCCTGACCCTGACCCTGACCCTTCCTCTCTCACAGCTATAACCACCTGAACGCCAGGAGCCCGGGTCTGCACCACCTGACAGATGTGGTGAAGAGCAGCCTGAGCAACCGCTTCGTTTACACACCGCCAGGTGGCCCCAAACGCCGTTACTTTGGTGTGGATGTGTACCGGGCACCGCCGGGGGAGCTGGACCAAGATCCTCGGAGCCATCTGCTGCTGCACCAGGTGACAGTGCAGCTGCCCTGCCGCGTGGAGGTGACCTTCGAGTCTGGGAGCTTCCGTGAGCGCCCCGGCTCGCTGGTGGGGGAAGCACTGACCAAGGAGCTGGCTGATCACATGGTTGCTTTTGAGCAGCGCTTTGAAGAGACCTTCTCCCTGGGCCGCAAGGGCTTCACACCCCAGCAACAGCGTTTCGCCAAGGCTGCTCTCAGCAACATGTTGGGCGGAATGGGCTACTTCCAAGGGCACTCCATCGTGCAGTCTGTGCAGAGCCAGGAGCCGCTGCTGTACCCTGAGGGCCCCCTGTTCACTGCTGTGCCATCCCGCTCTTTCTTCCCTCGTGGATTCCTCTGGGATGAGGGCTTCCACCAGCTGCTGCTGGCCCGCTGGGACCCAGCCCTGAGCCGTGAGGTCATTGCCCACTGGCTGGACCTGATGAACGTGGAGGGCTGGATCCCACGGGAGCAAATCTTGGATGATGAGGCACGAGCCAAGGTGCCCCCCGAATTCATTCTGCAGCGCAGTGAAGCCGCCAACCCGCCCACCCTCTTCTTGGCACTGCGGCAGCTGCTCAGGGAGCCAAGCCAGGGCCCTGATGAGCTGTCCTATCTGCGCAGGATCTTTCCCCGCTTGCGCACATGGTACGAGTGGTACAACACCTCCCAGGCTGGGCCGCTGCCCTACACCTTCCGTTGGCGTGGCCGCGACCAGGATACTGAGCTCTTCCTCAACCCAAAGACGCTGACCTCTGGCCTGGATGACTACCCTCGTGCCTCTCACCCCTCGCCAGCCGAGCGCCACGTGGACCTGCGCTGCTGGATGGCTCTGGCTTCAGGGGTCATGGCCGAGGTGGCCGAGCGTCTGGGCGAGCCGGCAACAGACTACCGGCGTATGCAGCAGGCGCTGAGTGACAGTGCCCTGCTGGAGCAACATCACTGGGCTGAACATCTGGGCATGTTTGCAGATTATGGCAACCACAGCCAGTCTGTCAGCCTGGAGCGCGAGAGGGTGACTGTGCCACCAGGGCAGCCCCGTCACCAGCTCCCTGCTCCCCGGCTGGTGCGGGTGGTCTACAAGCCCCCTAAGCTGCAGTTCGTGGGTGCCCTGGGCTATGTCAGCCTCTTCCCTTTCCTGCTGCAGTTGCTGCCCCCTGACTCGCCCCGCCTGGGCACCATCCTGGGAGACATGCGCAATGAGAAGAAGTTGTGGACCCCATATGGCCTGCGCTCCCTCTCCCGCACCAGCTCCCTTTACATGCAGCACAACACGGAGCATGACCCCCCCTACTGGCGGGGGCCTATCTGGATCAACATGAACTACCTGGCCGTTCAGGCGCTGAACCACTACGCCAACCTGGCTGGTCCCTACCAGCAGCAGTCGGCTGTGCTGTACCAGGAGCTGCGCGCTAACCTTATTGCCAACCTGTACCGGCAGTACCTGGAGAGCGGCTACTTGTGGGAGCAGTACAATGACAGCACGGGCAAGGGCCAGGGCTGCTACCCCTTCACAGGCTGGTCCGCGCTGGTGGTGCTCATGATGGCTGAGGAGTACTAGGAGGAGGAGCCGGTGTCACTGCCCAAGGCTGCTGGCAGATGTGGACTGGGACTGAAGCAGGGGCCCTGCTCATCTTTCTCAGGTGTTTTAATATAAATGTTCCTGGCTGGGGATCTGCACTCCCCCAGGGCAGGGAGGGGCTGGGTTTTTTAAAGAATAAAGCTGAGGAGCTGTCACCATCTAGCTGTGGCTTCTCCAGGGAGGGCTGGAACAACCCAGCAAACCACCCTCACTCTCTAGGGCAAGCCCTCTAGCTAGAAACAAAAGCACACTCTGCCCCCTCCCCCCCCCGGGGCAGGCCTGGCCCTGCTGCAGGACCTGAGTCTGTCACCCCCAGGGGAGAAAACCTGTTCCCCCCTTTCCTCCACAGAGGAAACCTGCAATACCCTCATCAGCCCCACCTGGCTGCCAGTCACACCACTGCCCAACTCCATCCTTCATCCCACCCCATCCAGCTGCTCCAGCGCCAGACCCCAGCTCCAAGACACTCCTCTCCCTGCCAGACCCCAGATGCACACAGGCTGTAATTCCACATCTCTTTAATAATGAGAACGCTACGATTTCCTGGCCCCGCAGGCTGGCAGCAGAGCTGAGCGCCACAGGGCTCAGAGCAGCCCCTGCCCAGCTGGGGAAGGCCTTTTCGCCACCCTGCTCCAGAGCAGCAGTTGGGAGCACAGGGGCGCTGGGCAGGAATAATGTGATTCGTGCAATTCCAGCAAAGCCCAGTCCCAGGGACCTCTACGGGGAGGGGAGGGCCTCAGCCAGGGCCTGTGGCCTGGAAGGGCAGCGCTACACATGGTACCCCACAAACAACAGCGCACGGGCAGAGGGACACACAGCATCTACACGGTCAGTTGAGGAGGGGAGCGCTTTCCCCAGGGGCTCTGTGCCTAGAGTCCACACCCCAGGGAGGGGTCAGTTTGAGTGCAAAGGGGCCCAGAAACAACCCCCACAGCAGAGTGAGAGGCAGGGCCCAGGGACAGCTGTGCTGAACCGGGACAAGCAGCTGCCTGCTGGCCTGTGTGGCAGGGTCAGGAGCCCGGCTCAGGCAGGAGGGAGGGCCATAAAGAGTGGGATGCGCTGGTCAAGTCCCAGGGCGCTGCTTCAGCTCTACCCCCACAGGGCAGGATGCCCTACACGGCCCCTGCCCCCCAGCAAAGAGCAAAGCTGCACAGCTGGGGGCTGAGGGGAGGGCAGCCAGTGGCCTGGGGGCACAGGGTGGGAAGCAGGGAGCCTGTGCCTGGGGCAGCACCGGCCACAGGGTTCAGACAGGCAGGGCCGGTGAGCCGGGCTCCTCGCTGCCCCCGTCACTCTGGAGCCCACAGAGGCTCTTGTGCTCGGAAAGCTGAGGTGACTCGGCCCCCCCCTTGCCGAGCAGGTGCATCTCCTCCTCGCTGTCCTCCCCGCCCTCCTCCTGGCAGCGCCCCACCTCAATGCCTGAATCGCCCGTAAGGCGCCGATGCCGGAAGTGCTCGCTGCTGTCCCCCTGGGCCACACCATCCTCCTCCCCTGCGGCTTCTTCTTCCTCTTCCTCCTCCTCCTCGATATCTGAGCAGCGATGGTAGTCAGCCTCAAAGAAATCCACGTTGGAGGAGAAGAGCGTCTGTTTGGGTGGGGCCTCCCGGGGGGCTGGCTCCTCTGGCAGCTCCCAGCTGGCGCCCGTGCCTGTGCTGCTGCTGCCGCCTTCCTCACTGGGCGTGCTGGCCTGGCTGCGCTCCGTCTCATCCGTGATCTGCACTGACAGTGAAGTGCTGCCAGGGGAGGTGAGGCAGCTCGACTCGCATGAGCAGCTGGTGAAATTCTCCGAGCTGGGAGACAGGGTCAGGGGACTAGAGCCTAGGCGGCTGTGTGGCCCACCCAGCTGGGCAAGGATGGTGCTGTAGGGAGGAGGAGGGGTGCTTGGACGGTGGGCCACCTCCTCGTAGGCAGGCAATTTAAAGGAAGCCAGCATCCCTGAGGAGAGAGAACGTCACCTGAGAGCTGAATGGTGGCAGCCACAACCACAGCCCCTGACACAGCCAGGCACCGTCCTTCTGCCCCACAGACAGGCCACCCACCCTGCAACACAGCCAGGCACCACCACCTCTGCCCCAGACACAACCCTGCCCCCACAGCACAGCCAGGCACCACCTCTCTGCCCCAGAGATAGGCCCCTTCCCCCATCTTCCTACCACCAGCACACAGCCCTGCCCCACATGCTCTGTCACTCACTGTGCACCACACGATGGCTGCCTGCCCCTGGGGGGCTGGTGAGGGAGCAGCCTCAGCGCACAGCACTCTGCCCAGTTCCTACAGTCCCAGTGGAGGCTTTGGGACCACATCCGGGGTCACGGCATCAGCAGGCAGGAACCTAGCTGAAGGTTCCAGCTCAGGAGGCTGAGTGTCCCCTGCAGGGCAAGCTTGGCCTGGCCCCACCCTGCCCTGCATGGCGATGGCCAGCCCATGCCCTGGCCTGGGCCTTGCACATAGCCAGCCTCCCAAGCCGAGATCACAGCCCCAGCCTGAGCCCAGGACTCTGTGGGAACCAACCCAGCACTCACTGAGATCCATCATGGAGGTGGGGTAGTTGCAGGCACCATGGTAGGCGATGAGGTTGATCTCACGCTGACGCTGCTGCTGCTGCAGGCGCAGTTTGGCGCGGCGGTGCCGGTAGGCACAGCAACAGCTGAAGAGGATGAGAATAGTCCAGAGGAGCCAGAACCCTACAGGTAGGAAGGAGAACACTTGAGAACAATCCCCTGCCATGAGCCACCCTCCCATCCCCAGCAGCCCCTAATGTGCCCCCACCCTGCTGTGAGAGAGCAGATGGTGTATGTCAGAGCCCACCATAGCACACCCCTGCTGGGAGAAGGCAGGGCTGGAGGAGCAGAGCCCGTCCCACACAGACCTAGTGCCCTGCCCTGCTCTGCAAGCTCCTCCCATGGCAGCAGGGATCCCTCAGAGCAGGGGCTGGCCCCGAGCACCCACTCCACTTACACCAGAGCTCATAGTAGTAGGTGCAGCATCCTGTCTCTCCACAGCAGTGGCCTGTCTCGCACACATAGGGCTGGTTCTTCACCCCTGGGCAGTATTCCCGAGCCTGCAGGAAGGACCTTGCGTTACACCATATAGACACCCCAGCAGGTCCCTCCTGCCCTATATGGCATGGTACCCCCTCCCCAGCACACCCTATGGCATTTGCAGGGGAGCCTGGGAGCCACCAAGATGGAGCTTGTTGTAGACTTGCAGATTCAGAAGGGACCAATATGACCATCTGGTCTGAGCTCCTGCACAAAGCAGGCCTGAAAACCTCACCCACCTGCTCCTGCAACAAACCTCTAACCTGGTGGCTCCCAACCTTTTTCAGGCAGGGGACCCCTTTTTAACAAAAAAAACCAAAAAAAACCACACCACTTTGTGGCACCCCAGCTGACTATGTAATCTGGCCCGCTCCACTCTGGCACTGCCACTGGGACAGCTGGTGAGCAGCACCACCACCACTATGGCTGCTGCCGCTGGGGAGCTGAACTGTGGTGGCTATGGCCCCTGCCCTTGGCCCTCCCAGGGAGCTGCCACAGCCTCATCTCCCTGCCGGGATCCAGCTGCGGACGGGAAGAGGCAGCCCTGGCGGGGAGCATCAGGGCTGCAGCTGGATTCTGGCACCGGTAGGGAGAGGCTCCATGGACCCTGGACCCCAGGTTGGGAACCACTGCTGTAACCTAAGACTGAGTTATTCCAGGCCTCAGATAATGATTTGAAGACTTTAAAGTCCAGAGACTCCACTAGCAAGTGAGTTGTGCCCCATCCTACAGAGGAAGGCGATAGACACTGTGAGTTCCTTGCCCAGTGCTGCACAGGCTGAGGGCCTCCTAACTGCCTGACACCCTGCAGCAGTGCTTTAGGATGAGGGGGCTCCTTCTGCAGTTCCAGGCGGGACAGGGCCAGCGTGGCTATTCAGCCTGGCCAACTGGGATTTGAGCAAAATCCCTCAAGTGCACATGGGGTCAGGCTAATGCCTCATCCCCACAACACACACATCCCTTGGAAGCAGCATCTCACCTGAGGCTGGAAGTCAGCATTAACCTACAGCAGCAGCAGCAGCAAAGGGTGAAGTGAACCTGGTGTCTCTGTCTGGCTGAAGGGTCCCCACCACAGCCCCTGGCTATTTGGCCACCACAGGGGACTGCAACTCTTCTTCTCTACGCAGGACTGGCACCAGTACTCTGCCTAGGGATCCCTCCCTCCCCTGCACCCAGCCTCCAAGGTCCCTTACTGGCCTCTCCTTGGACTGCACCCCCAAATCCAACAGCTCTTGGGGATCTCGGTCTCCCTTCCCCTCCCCTTGTCACTGCGGCTGTCCCGAGCAGTGTCTAGGCAGACTAGCTCCAGCTAATGTCCAATCTAATGTTAAACTGGCACAGGCCCTGTCCACATGAGAAAGCTGTGCCATTTTAACTAGAGGAGATTATAAAGGAGTTCAGGCCGTGGAGTGCCCAATGTGAACCCTCTCATCTGGTGTAACCTTGGGGGCTGGGCTCAGGTCAGCTTCACAAACCAGGGGGAGCTGGGCAGGCAGCCAAGGGAGCAGCAAGGCCCCACGTGAAGACATGGGTGCCTACCCAGGCAGCTGCTCTCCAGTTGGGCCCGGGTCAAGTCCCTGCACAATCCATTTGCCCTACTGGATGAAGGAGCCACCCAGCCCTGGCCTCGCCCGGCCCCTGCAAGTCCCCTGGGCTGACACTGCCTAAGGCAACAGGGTCTTGAAACAGCTGGGTCTGCCATATGAGGAAGCAGGCCTGGCCCGGGCCACCATGCTTGGGAACCCACATTTGTTACAGGCCTTTCCAGGTGAGCAAATAACCAGCCGTGTCACATGCAGAGCTTGGCCTGGGCGTGCCCTCACCATCACCGGGAGTGATCAGCTACAGGGGGCCTGCAGCTAGGCTGCCCCCCCCCCCACTGGGGAGGAGGAGGATGGGGCTGAGGCAGGCTGATCCTGGGTGGGGGTGGGTGGAGAGGGGAAGGAGGCCAGCCCTGATACATGGGGCTGCCGGCCCAGGGAACCTTAGAATCCTAGGGCTGGAAGGGAGCCCAAGAGGTCGTCTAGTCCAGGCCCTGCTAAAAGCAGGACTGCTCCGACTAAATCATCCCAGCCAGGGTTTTGTCTAACCAGGTCTTAAAAGTTTCCAAAAATGGAGATTCCACCACCTCCCTAGGCAACCCATTCCAACGCTTCACCACCCTCCTAATGAGAAAGCTTTTCCCAATATCCAACCTCAACCTCCCCAGTTGCTACTTGAAAGCACTGCTCCTTGTTCTGTCCTCTGTCACCACTGAGGACAGCCTAGCTCCTTCCTCTTCAGAGCATCCCTTCAAATAGTTGAAGGTTGCTATCAACCCCCCCCCCCCCGGCTTCTCTTCTGCAGACAAAATAAGCCTAGTTCCTTCAGCCTCTCATCATGTCATGTGCCCCAGCCCTCTAATCATTTTCATTGCCCTCCACTGGACTTTCTCTCTAATTTGTCCACATCTTTTTTGTAGGGGCAAGCCCAAAACTGGACACAGTGATCCAGATAGGGCCTCATCAGTACTGAAAAAAGGGAAATAATCATATCCCTTGATCTGCTGGCAATGCTTCTACAGATGCAGCGCAATACACTGTTGACCTTTTTTGCATCAAGGGCACATTGTTGACTCATATCCAGCTTCGTGTCCACCATGACCCCCAGGTCCTTGTCTAAAGAGCTGATACTCAGCTGCTTGGTCCCCAGCCTGTTGCAGTACATTGGATTTTTCTGTCCTAAATGTACGACTTTGCACTTGTCCTTGTTGAACCTTATGAAATTTCGTTCAGCTCAATGCTCCAATTTGTCTCCCTGAATCCCATCCTTACCCCACCAACATATCTACAATTCCTGCCAACTTGGTGTCATCCACAGATTTACTAAGTGTGCAATCTATCCCATCATCCAGATAATTAATGTAGATGTTGAACAAAACTGACCCCAGGACTGATCCCTGGGACACTCCACTCATTGCTGGTTGCCAACTAGACATCGAACCATTGATCCCTACCCGCTGAGCCCGATGATCTAGGCAGCTTTCTATCCACCTTACGGTCCACTCATCCAAACCATACTTCCTTAGCTTGCCGACGAGAATGCTGTGGGAAACCATACCAAAAGTCGAGGCATATCATATCAACAGGTATTCCTGCATCCACAAATCCAGTCATCTCATCATAAAAGGCAATCAGGCTGGTCAGGCACAATTTGCCCCTGGTGAATGTATGCTGACTGTTCTTGATCACCCTGTTTTCCTCCAAGTGTTTCAGAGTGGATCCTCTGAGGACCTGCTCCATGATTTTTCCAGAGACTGAAGTGAGGCTGATTGGTCTGTTATTCCCTTTCTTGAAGATAAGCAATATATTTGCCTTTTTCCAATTATCCAGGACCTCCCTCAACCACCATAAGTATTCAAAGAGAAGGGCTAGCAGCTGCACAATCACATCAGGCAACTCCCTCAGCACCCTTGGGTGCAGTTCATCCAGCCCCGTAGATCTGCACAGATCCAACTTCTGTCAGTAGTCCCTAACCTGACCTTCCATCCCTGAGGGCTGCTTTTCTTCTCTCCATTCTGTGTTACCCAGCGTAGCAGCCTGGGAGCTGTGAAGACTGAGGTAGAAAAATCATTGAGTACTTCAGCCTCTTCTGGATCATCCGCCATGAGGATACCTGCCCCGTTCAGTAAGCGGCCTACACCATCCCCGATCCTTTTCTTGTTACTGACGTACATATAGAACCCCTTGCTCTTACCCTCCACATCCCTGGCTAGCTGCTTCTCCAATTGCCCTTCGGCCTTTCTGATTTTATGCCTGCTGTCCCAAGGAATATCTACCTTTGCCTCCCTAGTCATCTGTGCAAGTTTTCAGTTCTGGTAAGCTTCCCTTTTGGGGGAGGAAAAGGGGGAAGGAAGGGGGCCAGGTCAGGGGGAGGGGAAAGGGGTGGCAGCCAGGCCAGGGGGGAGGCAAAAGGAAGGGGCGGAAGAAGGCTGGGCTAGGCCAGGGAGGGGAAGGAAGAAGGAAGCGGCGGGCGGAGGGCCGGGCCGGGCCGGGCCGGGCCCAGCAGGGAGGGTGGGGAGGAAGAGGCTGAGGAGGAGTGGCTAGGCAGGGGCAGGCAGGGGAGGGACAAGGGCCAGGCCAAGATTGGGAGAGGCGAGGCAAAGGGGGCCGGGCCGGGCCGGGCCAGGGAAGGGGGGCGAAGGGGGCGGGGTGGGGGGAGGGGACAGGGCCAGGCCGGGGCGTTGGGGGCAAGGCTGGGTCGGTGGGGGAGGGGCCAGGCCCGGGCCCCGGCGGCGGGGGGAGGGGACCGGTACCTGCTGTTGCCGGCCCAGCAGCGCGGCCCAGGCCCCCTCGGAGTCGCCGCCGGCCCCGGGCCGCTCCATTGCGCCGCCTACAGCCTCCCGCGGCCCCGCTCCAGCGCCGCCGCCCCGGCCCCCGCCGCCCGCAGCAGCCGCCGCTGGCCGGAGCCCGGGGCCGCCGCCTCCATCCCGGCCCGGCCCGTCTCCTCAGTCCGGGCCGCGGCCTCCGCCGCCGCCATCACGCCCGGGCCGCAAGTCCCGCCCCCCGCCGCTGCCTGCGGCCAATCCGCTCTCGCTCTCCGGCCAGCCGCCAATCGGCGCCGCTCCCGCAGCTCGTCTCCGCCAATCGTCGGCCACCCGCCTGCAGCCTCACCCCGACAACAGGAGACAAAGGGACCGCGGCCCGCCCCGCCGACGGCTGACAGAAACCTCGGCCAATGGCAGTGGCATTCCCGCCTCTCCACGCCAGACTGACGGCAGGCCTGACCAAACGGAGGTCCCATCACGGGCAGGGTTGCGTGACTGATGGAAGCGCCTGCCAATGAAAGATGAATATCCGCCCTCTGGGTGGAATGTGAGAAGCGACTGCCCAATGGAAGGAAGAAGCCCAACGCCGCCCGCAACTCTGGAGCGCTAAGTGCTAGAGGCCGCCCTCTGCCGGCCGGGCGGGGCGGCGCAGGGACCAGGGACCCCTGCCTACGGCAGCCGTGGCAGGGGGATCCCGGCGGGGGGGAGGGGCAGGAGGGTCTGGGGGAGAGGGGCAGGAGGGTCCAGTCAGGGGAAGGGGCAGGAGGGTCTCAGGGGAGGGGCAGGAGGATCCAGTCAGGGGGAGGGGCAGGAGGATCCAGTCAGGGGGAGGGGCAGGAGGGTCTGGGGGGAGGAGCAGGAGGATCCAGTCAGGGGCAGGAGGGTCCAGTCGGGGGGCAGGAGGGGAGGAGGATCCGGGGGGGGGGGGGGAGCACCCTGCTCGGGGCGGGAGGCTGGGCAGGGTCCCCGTTGGTTGCCCAGGCTGCTCGCTAGGCAGGGTAGCAGCGAGGCTGGCCAGGCCGTGTCCAGGGCAGTGGGGGGCCCATGTTGTGAGCATTTGACCCAGTGCCTTTGGCACACGCCCCAAGCTGACTCCCTGTCTAGTCCCTGTTTCCACTTTGGGGAGCATAGGGCAGGCCCCATCACTTACAGCCTGACTCTGCTGAGCCCATGTCCTGGGAGGGACGTGGGTCCAGCAGCCCTTGAGCCCCCTCCCCTCTATCAGGGCCCACTCCAGCACTGGCCGAGCCTCCCTTTTCCCGAGGCCCTGCCCACCCTGGGCCTGCTGGGATCTGCTTCTGGGGCTAAAGGGCAGGAAGCTCTGGCCCAGGTCTAGCAAAGGGCTTTCTTAAGCCAGCTTTCTTAAGAAAGACATGAGGCACTGCAGCAGCAACAGGCCTGAGAGCATCCTGGCCCCCCTCCTTTGAGCTCACTGCCTGGACCCTCAGCATCTGGCCAGGGCCTGAATCCCTGCTGCCTGTGTGCACACAGTGTGGTCTTGCGCATGGCCAGGGCCTGGACACAGAACCCCACATTAACTGGGACCCTTGCGTCTGTGCTCTGCACTGCAGTTCCCTTGCCACCCCTACCACCTGTCCCACTTCTGGGATCTCGTGGAGCTGGTTGGTCCAAGGGCCTGTTAGAGGTGTTAAGTACCTGTCCCAGCCATCCCAAATGTAATGCCCCAGGCCTGGCTGAATGAGTGCAGCTACAGGGCCATCAGGCGGGAGAAGCTCTCACCCTGGCCCTGCTGCTGGTGATTTAAGTCATTTCTTAGCTACTCTGCACCAAGGAAGAGTACCCTGAAGATAAGGATTGAAACCTTGAACTGATTCTAAAGTCTCTGGGAAGCCTGTGCAGAGAACAAAGGAACAACCCTGCAGGGTGTTGGGCAGCACCCAACCGCCAGAGCCAGCTCAATCCCAGCCCCTGAGCTGCAGCAGCCAGCACCTGCAGGAAGAGCAGCCAGCTCTTCCTTAGAAAAACAGGGAGTCCTGGGGAACCTTTAAAGACTAACAAGTTTATTTCTTGCATGAGCTGTCATGGGGAGAATCCCACTTTCTCAGATGCATGAAATGGGGGGAAATAAAGCATGTTAGGTATAAATATATAGATAGAGTGGGTGGGTCACACACAATTCAAACAGATCCAGAGGGACAGATTACTGGTCAGTCTCTGCAAAGTGAACAAACTATTCTTCTTCAAGTGCTGCTCACATCATTCAGGTTACAGGTCTATACGTGGTGCAGCGCACAGTTATCCAGAACTCTTTTCCCCTAGCCTGTCAGCTCAGAGTCAGCAGCCAATGCCTCCTCCATGCTGCAACCATGGCTATATAGGGCCCTGACCCTGACCACCCCCCCAGTTCCTTCTTTCCACCCCCAGTGGCAGTACTGGAGTCACCTGCTCTTGCCTTTGGTGCAAGCGCCTGTCTTGTTTGTTTCCTGAGCATCTCCCCAACTTTGGTGGAAACCCCTCACCTGGAGCTCATTCCCGTTCCACCACCAGCCATTCCTGGATTCAAATCCTTTGTGAGCTGTAGCAAAGCATTCCCCATGGACGATCCCCATAAGAAGTGCCTTAAATGCCTGGGTGAGTCCCACCAGGCAGATAAATGCTCCATCTGCAGATCCTGCAAATGGGAGGACTCAGAAAGACAGGGAGCAAAGCCTGTGTAATATCACCTGAGAATGGTTTGCCCGAAGCATCTAAGGATTCACTGGCAGCGCGTGCTAGGTTGGCACCGGAGTCCGCTTGTGTATCATTCTCCGGCTGAGAAAAAGCCATAATCGGCCTCTGACACGGCACCATCTCAGCATCATGCGACTGTCGCCGGTGCCTCTGCCCCGAGGAAAGGAGCTGGAGCATCTGCCCATGCCTTCAACTCTGGAGGCCTTTGCTGCAGCAAAGGCGCTACTTCCACTGCCAACCCCCACTCCACCGAAACCCATACAATCTAGGGCAGGGGTTGGCAACCATTGGCACCAGTGCCAGAAATGGCACAGGGGCCAAGGCTGAGCAGCGTGCACCATGAGGGGGTACTTCCCCACTTGGGAGTGTGGCCACTAGGGACAAAAAGGCACAGTGCATGACTCCGCCCCCGCTGGGAAGGGCAGAAGGGGAGTGGGGTGGCTCCAACCCAAAGCCACCTGCCAGTAGGGGAGAGAGGCAGCCCCGGCCAGGAGTCTCTGGCAGGAGGAGCCATATCACCCACGTCGAAGAGGGGGGTCACCTACATAAGGGCGTATACAAGATCACGAGGGCAAGGTGGCAAATTCCCTCATAGATTTCCACCCCATGTCCAAAACTGCAGATTGGAGGTATCACGTTCCATCTGAAAAGTCTGCTTTCCTGTTTCACCACCCCACTCCAGGGTCCTTAGTAGTGGATTCTGTTAATCAGAAGGAGAGATAGGGCCAACCAGCCTCCACCTCCAAGAATAAGGAGGCAAAGAACTTGGACCTCTTCAGGAGGAAGGTCTAGTCCACCTCCACTCTCCACCTGTGTACTGCCAATCACCAGCCTCTCATGGGGTGACACATTTTCAGCCTCTGGAGGTCTACAGAACAGTTCCATGATCTAGTCCCCAGAGAGCACCTCCAGGACTATGAGGCCATGGTAGAGGAGGGTGTCTTGGCCTCTTGCAACTCCCTGATGACCTCCTGGGATGCATGTAATATTGCCTCTGGTAAGATTGCCTCCGAAGTGGCCATGCAGTGATCTGCCTGGTTGCAGGGGTCTTGCCTCTCACAGCAAATGCAACTAGCAATACAGAACCTCCCTTTTGAAGGCCCTGTGCTGTTTGCAGAATCTATGGATTCCAAACTGCACAGCATGAAGGACTCTAGAGCCACCCTGAAGTCCCTTGGCATGTGCCTGCCGCAAGGAACCAGATGTTCCTTCAGGCCTCAACGGACACAGCAGCAACCCCAGCAGCTGCAGCAACAGAACCAACCACAGGGGTTGCACCTGAGGTCTTACCAGCAACCTCAGTGCCATTACAGGGGGTCTGACAGGGAGCGGGGCTGGATAGGCAGGGGGTCCAAATCCCAGTCTACAACCCAGGGACTCTGCCAGGAAGGTGGTTCCTCTTGCCCTGCTGGCCAAAGACAGCATTTTGACGGTCTGATGGAGGGCTGCCATATCTCCACCCAACCCCTGATCTTCAACAACCTCTTGAGCCCATTCCTACACCACTGGGCCAACATCATGCCAGACCGCTGGGTACTAGACACAGTTTCCAGAGGATACACCATACAGTTCAAATCCATACCCCAAAACAGAAAACTGCTGCCTCACCCAAATCTCAGGGATCCAGAGCTTGACATACTGCTACAAAGGGAGTGCAAGAAATTACTCTTCCTAGGAGCAATAGAAAGCATCCCAAGAAAGCAATGGGGCAAAGGTTTCTACTCCTGCTACTTCCTAGTCCTCAAACAACAGCAACCTGAGACCCATCCTCGATCTCAGTGCTCTGAACAAACATTTAAGGAAAATAAAATTCTGCATGGTTTCCCTATCGCAAATCATCCCAGCTGTAGACCAAGGGGACTGATTCGTGGCCCTCAATCTAAAGGACACAAACTTTCACATAGCAATTAGACCCCATCATTTCGGAGCTCCAAGATGCCCCGATCACCATGGTGAGGCGCTGCCTTCAGCTCCTGAGTCACATGGCAGCCTCTACCTCTGTGATAAGAACGGCCTGCCTGAGGATGAGGCCCTCTGGCTAACCACAGCCTTCCACCCCCAGAGGTGCCTTGTGAACAAGGTAGTCTCAGTTCCCCGCAATGTCCTGGAAACATTGGAAATTTGGTGGGACCCACTTTGTGCAATGGGGTAGGGATTCTCTTGGAGACCTCCAGCCCCTCAGTGAGACTGATCACTGACCCATCAGAGCTGGGTTGGGGAGCCATATCTGGGGGGGTGGGGGGGGTGGCACATCAACCTAAGGGAATTGGTCATTCAGAGACTGCCTCTTTCACATAAATGCAAAGGAGCTCAGAGCCATCCATCTGGCCTGCAGGGCCTTCCTGGAGTCAATCAAGGGGAAAACAGTTCAGATCAAATCAAATCATAGGGCTGGAAGGGACCTCGTGCAATCATCGAGTCCAACTCCCTGGGAATTGAACCCAGGACCTTCTGCACATTAAGCAGAGGTGCTAGCCACTATATCCTGACAGACAGCAAAACAGCCATGTTCTATGCAAACTGTTGGGGGATGTGTGCTCCCTGGCCCTTTGCACGGAGGCTACCAGTTCTAGGAACTGGCCCTGAAACACAACTTCACCCTGGTAGCAGGCCACCTTCCCGGGACAGACAACAGTACAGCAGACTCACTGAGCAGGATATTCCTGTCTCATCATGAGTGGTCCCTACACATGGAGGCTGTGTCCTACATCTTCAGTCAGCAGGGCACGCCCCAGATGAACCTTTTCACGACAGAGAAAAACCAGAAGCGTCGCCATTTTTGCTCTCTCGGGGGTCGGGATGAGGGCTCACTGTCGGATGCCTTTCTAATCCCTTGGGGGGGGGGGGCTCTCTAAGGTATGCATTCCTACCAATTCCTTGATCCACAGGGTCCTCCTGAAAATAAAGGATGGAGCAGATATAATACTGATAGCTCTGGCTTGGCCCAGACAACACTGGTACTCAACTCTACAGGACCTATCGGTAGGCACACCACTCCCTCTCACCTACAGGATGGACCTGCTAACACAGGACTCGGGCTGGCTACAGCACCCAAACCTGAAACCACTACACCTAACAGCCTGGAGGCTGCATGGTTAAATGAGACTGAGAGATACTGCTCAGAAAGGGTTAAGGAGGCACTGATTGGTAGTAGGAGGCCCTCCACCAGGGTTACCTACACTGCTAAGCAGAAACGTTTTTCCCTCTGGTCCAGGGAAAGAGGGATAATCCCAGGGTCAGCCCTGCATAGGTCTATACTCAACTACCTCCTACACCTTAAAGGGCCTATTGACCCCCTCTCTCAAGGTCCACTTAGCGGCAATCTCTGCCCTTCACAATAAGGTGGATGGGGCCTCAGTGTTCTCACACCCTGCTTCTGTTAGGTTCCTGAAGGGTATTGAGGGGAGCTGCCCACAACCTAGAGACGCTGCTCCACAATGGGACCTAAATGTGGTGCTGCACAGCTTAAGACAGTCACCATATGAACCTTTGGACTCTTGTACACTATTTGTTCCTTCATGGAAAGTGGCCTTTCTGGTGGCCAAAACCTCGGTGAGACAGGTCTTGGAACTGAGGGGCCTCTCCTCAGATCCTCCCTACCCAAAGTTCTTTACTGATAAGGTGCTCCTGAGACCGCACCCGACTTTTGTCCCAAAGACGGCCTCCCCATTCCACCTGAACCAGGATGTCTGCCTTCCAGTGTTTTTCCCAGACCCTCAGGTTATGGAGAAACAGAGGAAGTGGCACATGTTGGATGTCAGGAGGGCTCTCCTAACATGCATTGAGCATTCATATCCATTCTGCAAGACCTCTCAACTCTTCATTGCAGTCACGGAACAGAAGAGAGGTCAATCAGTCACAACTCAGTCCACCTCCAAATGGATAGTGAACTGTATTAAAGACTGCTACAAAAGGTCAAACACACCCCTCCCTGGGAGGATCAGGGCGCACTCAACAAGAGCACAAGCATCTTCAATGGCCTTCCTTGCTCAGGTCCCAATCCAGGAGATCTGCAGACCAGCCACGTTGTCATCAGTGTATACCATCATGTTGCACTATGCAGTCATCCAACAGGCACAGGAGGATGCCGTGTTGGGAGGAGCTGTAGTCAATGTGGGTAAGCTGTAACTCTGCCCCCCATCCTGGGTATGGCTAGCAGCCACCTATAACTGAATGATGTGAGCAGCACTGGAGGAAGAACAGTGGGTTACCAAGGTAAACGTCCTTCTTTGAGACGGGCTGTTCACATACATTCAGATCCCTCCATTCGTCTCTGCTTGTTGGAGTTGGCAAAAAGAAGGGACTGAGGGGGTCGGGGTCAGTGTCGGGGTCGGGGCCGGGGCCAGGGCCAGGACCACATATATAGCCATGGTTGCAGCATGGAGGGGGCGTTGGCCGCTGACCCTGAGCTGACAGGCTAGGGCAAAAGCGTTTCTGGATAACCATGTGGTATGGCACATAGACACCTGTAACTGAATGTATGTGATCAGCCCATCTCGAAGGAGGACAGTTACATCGGTAACCTACCATTTTGCTTCAAACCATCTTGTTAGGGTACCCACAACTGTGAACAGGAGCTCTGCGGGTAAATTGTGAGGAAATCAGCTTTTGTAATAACCCAGCCATTCAAGAGTCCTATTCAAACTAGTCTGAAGGCACCTAGTTTGCATATGAAGGAGGGAGTCCTGTGGCACTTAAAGACTAAATCCCACTTTGTCAGATGCTTTTCTTCAAAGCATCTGATGAAGTGGGATTTTTCTCCCACGAACGCTCATGCGATAAAAAAAAATTGTTAGTCTTTAAGTGCCACAGGACTCCTTGCTTCTTTTGCTGGACTAGACCAGGGGCATTGCTAGTGCCTGGCACCCGGGCTCGTGCCCCGAATCCCAGCACCAGTGCCCTGAGTCCCAGCACGGCCCCTGCCTCTCTCAGTCTCCAGCTGGAGATCTGGGGCCTGGCCACCCACGCAGCGGCAGCAGCAGCTGCGGGCCCCATCCTAGGCTGTGCCGTCCATGGCAGCAGCTGCCACTCCCTGCCCTGTCCCCAGCTAGGGATTTGGGGCCAGGCTGGCTGCAGCAAGCGCCTGAGCCCAGGTTGGGCCCAAGCACAGAATCAGGGCCAGAGGCATAGCCCGTGGCCGGGGGATGGGGCAGTGATGCTCCTCTACTAGACTAACCCAGCCACCCCTTTGGAACTGAGTCTGCACATGAATTCCAGTCCTGCAGTTTCACATTCCCATCTGCTTTTAAAGCATCTTTGCTAGGGTTACCAGACACCAAAGCCTGGAAAGGACAGGGAAGTACAAAGAGGACGACATTGGAGGACACATGGAGAAAAATGTAGTATTAACATAATATTCTTCTGTTTTAGGGGCCCTGGAATGCTTGCCCCTAAAAATAGGGTGTTCCTGGGCATTCCAGCATACTTTAACCCCTGTAAGTAAAAAGCCAGACAAAATCATGCCTGACATCTGGTAACCCTAATCTTTGCTGAAGCACAGAAACTAACATTTTTAAAAGACTGTCCAGGAAGACTGAAATATTCTACTGGTTAGCCTTTAAGAATGCCAGAGGACTCCTTTTTTGTTTTGCTGAAATAAACTAACACAGCTACCCCTTTGCAACCTTCCTTAGAAGAGTTTCTGTCCTACCTCTTAGCAAGGGCCCTCAAAACCACCAAATGAATGGATGGACCAGGCTGCCAGACCAAATGACTGTAGTAGGAGGCTCTAAGCATCTCATGTACACAGCCCCACACATGCACACCTCTCCAAACCTACCAGCAGCTTTCCATCAACGTCAGTTTGGTTCTTTATAAAACATGATTCATGCAGGATAATACACCAGGAAAGCTACCCTTTGCTAGGCTAGCTTTGCCAGCCAGTCCTGGAGGAAAGGCAGCTGCAGGACAGGAATCTCTTTACACTGGAGAGTAAACATTGTTCCGTAGCATGCATAAACCTGTGTGTTTATTGTAGGGTCCCCCATAAGCACCAAGGCTGCCAGTCCTAATCCGTTGGTTTGGAAGCTAAAGTCCTGCAGGAAATGGACTTTCCACACTGAATGCTCTGCCATGAGTCCGTTGAGTTCCAGCCCAGGCACGTGATGAGAGGAAAGAGCAAGAAATTGCAGTGATAGGACAATTCCTAACATTCACATAAAAGCACCCTTGTTCGGGGACAAGACACCAGTTAAAGGAGCTGGTAGCATGAGAAGTGGGAATCCCAGCCTGGGGCACTCAGCCCCAGCTCCCAGTGTATTGCCAGACCCAGGGGAACCACACAGAGGCTCCAACAGCTGGGGCACAAGACAAGCAATGACACTGGGCAAGATCAGCAAGGAAGCCAGGAAGCTTTTGGCTACATCTCAGCTGAAGGATAAGCCCCAGGGCCTCTGCCTTACCCTTGCTTTTGCCCTACTCACCCACCCTCCAATTCAGAAGCCTTTTTGTCGCCTATGGCAGTGGGTCTCAAACTTTTTAAGGCTGGGGACCTCTTTGTCCTATTGAAAAGGGCGGTCATGGGTGGGCACAAGCCCACCCACTTCTAACGCCCCCCCCCCAGCCTATGGGGAGGTGGCACTGGACCATCTTTCAAATAAGTTCTTGGGACAACTAATGAGAAAACAGGGACAGGTGTGAAGTCACAGGTTTATAACAAGGGATTCGGAAGGGGACACCGAGCAGAGAACCTCAGACAGCGCCCACTGCTCCCGGAAGCTGTTGAGGGAGCCAGTGGATGCTGCCCAGAAGAACTCTGCCTGGAGACGTGCATGAACCAGGGACCGGAAATAAGCCCCACAGTCACAGGCCCTCCTTCAGCCAACCTCCTCTCCCTGTGGACTTCCTTGAGGCAAAAGAAAGTCTGTGGCCCCCTGTTTTGAGTGAGGCGCTGCAATGCAGCAGTAGCACAGCCGTGCTCTGAATGTGGCCTGCACAGGGCAGAATGTGGCCTGCGCAGAGCCGGGGAGCTGCTGCAGCCATGGCCCCCTGCCCCATGTTCCCTTCCTGCCCACCCGCCTGTTCTCCCTCCCTCCTCCCCACTGGCTCCCCATCCTCAATACCCCCCTAAATTCCCATCCCCCTCTTATCTGGCCATTGGAGCTGGGGGCACCTGGCCAACCCCCCAGGCTACTCTGAACATGCTTTCCATGCTCAGGGCAGGAGTTTTAAAAACTCCCAGCCTGAGGCAAGCTTCCTGCTGGCCGGCTGGAAGCCTGGGTCTCCCTGGCAACTGGAGACCCCAGCAGCATCCAGTCCCAGCTCCCAGGCTGTCTGCAGACCCCCTGGAGGTGCTCTGTGGCCCCCCCTGGGGTCAGCGGCCCATAGGTTGGGAACCATCATCCTAGGGAACTTGTGCTGAAATTAGTCTCTGGAAATGTTCCCTGCCCTCCCAGGCCCTGGTCCAAGGAGCCTTCGGGAGGCGGGTGGCAAAGGTCATAAAAAGGTGCTCTTTCCCTAATGCACTGAGCAGAACTTGAGAGGCCAGAGTTCCTCAGAGGCCCTTCCCTGTTCACCAGCATTCCCACCTTCTCAAGCCCCCAGGCCACCAGAGATCAGAGAGGCTTCCACAGGCTCAGATCAACAGACTGATGAAGATCTTCCTCCTGTACCACACATTTAATAAATGTTACGGGTAACAAATGACCCCAAGTCCCTCGGCCCAAATCCCCACCCCAAGGAAAGCTGAGACCAGGGAGAGCAGGATAGGGCCCTGCAAGAAGGGCAGAGAAACATCCGCAGCTGCCAATGCAGAATTGCACCAAATCCACCAGATGCTCCCATATTCCTGTTCACAAACATGTGGCCCAAGCCCTGACTGACATCAGCTACAGACAAAAGGCAGCAGCCAAGCCAAGGCAGCCCAATCCCGCTAGCCTAGGAATGGTTGAAGCCCACTCCTCTGGGAAGGCCTCCCCCCAGTCCAGTGGTTGTGGTCCTTCTCCACCTCCCGGCCCTGTCAACAGTTACTGAATGTAAGTGGCAACATGGGATGGACTCAGGCTGGTACCTAAATCAACAAGGGCCTCGCCCAGCCTCATAATCTTTTCCTGTGGGGGAGGGCCTCACTGAGCATATCCAAGAGAGAGACTCATCCCAGTGACTGGGGCCAGCTGACTTTCTTCTCCTTTTCCAGGGTGGCTGAGAGCACTGGGAGGCCAAGCTCTGAGACACTCCCTTGTGTTCTGTCCCTCATTGTCCCCAGCAGCTCTGCTCTGTGTGGATCCAACCCTGGCCCAGCCCACTCTCTTTCCAACCCCACCCAGTCAGCAGGGAGCATGGCAGAGAGACAGCAAGGCCAGGCTGCATGGAGCCCCATGAGTTGCTGGTGGGGCCTACTCTGCAGCAACTCCGGGGTCAGACCCAACACAGCTCTCAGGGAAGGAGTGCGGTGCAGTGCTGGTCCCAGCAGGCCCTCACCTTGCACAGGCACAAGGGCAGAGCAGTGTCCTGAGCTACTGAAGAGCAAGTGTTCAACATTAAAGGCCCTTGGGGAGGGATGCAGGGACCTTTGGCCTCACCAGGCCCCCTAGCTGACCGCCTCCTGCAGCTGCAGGTTCTTCTGGTAGCAGGCAAGGCTGCAGAGGGGCACACCGGTGCGTGAGCACCGATAACGCTTGAGGTTGGTGCAGCCACTGACTCCACAGGCAGTGGGTGTGGGCACAGCTGGTGGGGTGCAGGGTAGTAGGGGCAAGGCAACACTTGGCGGAAAGGACACAGTGATCCTGTCGGTGGCATTGCAGTAGCGGATCATAGGGCAGGGTGCCTGCTTGGCCTTGCGCTCCCGCAGCGTCTTCACCTTGGCCTTGTTGGTCTTGGTGAGGCGCTCAATGGTCTGATTCTTGTTCTCTTCCGCCTTCTTGGCTGCCTGCAGGCGTCGCTTGCGGGCACGCTCCTCCCGCTTCACCAGCATCTCCTCCGTCATCTCCTTTGCCTTGTAGCCCATAGGCAGCTCCAGCAGTGGCTGGCTCTGCTGCTTGTGCAGGAGGGCTTTCTGTGGGGTGGGGCAGAGCCAAAGGGACATCATCAGAGCCAGCACATGGCCTAAGGGGGCTGCCCCACATAGACTGGTGGGCTCTTGGGGGTGTGAATGCATCAGGGAGCGGGGAGCCCAGCAGGATGCAGGGTGCTGAGCTACCACTCCTCGGTGAGCTTTGAACACAGGGGGATTGTGTGTGACCCCAGCACTTCTGCCTGGAGAGGGCAGCTGCAGTCACAGCCTGTAGCTCACAAGAGGGCAACATTTTTGGCCTGAGGGCCACATCTCACATATGGTCACTCACAAAGGGCCACGAGGAGGGGAATGGAGGGGGCAGCTGCAATCACAGCCACCACGATGGACACATTTACCATCAGCATGGGGCAGCATGCTCCAGTCACACACAGCACTGGGGTATCCTAGGCTACATGGGGGAAGTTGACACTTTGGAGCTGCCCCACAAGGGGAGCCCCCAGCCTCTCACCTGTCTGGCTGTCAGCAGTGACTCATCCACCTCCTTCTTGAGCTCGCCATTATCATCCAGCTCACCCTTCTCCAGGGCATCCAGCCAGCGCTCCTCTTCCTCATCCTCACGGGCAGGGAAGCAGCTCTCCGAGTCCAGGTCCGGCAGAGGCGATGGATCCAAGTTACTGTCTTCATCTAGGCAGTCCCAGCAGGGAGACCTAATGTCACTACTTACTCTGGGTCCACCCCTTGCCCCAGGGGCTGGCCTGCTGCTAAGAGACCCAGACCATGACCTGACTGCACACTTGCTCTGGCTCTGGGCATTCACTCTCACTCCCAACAGGAAGCCCCACAGCAGGCACAGATCAGGTCTGCCCTTCGGGCAGCGCTGACAGCTTTGCCAGTCAAGCCAGAACAGAGCCAAGAGAGCAGTCTCTGCTTCAGCCCTGTAGCACCAGGCAGCTGGGGCAGAGCGACCCAACATGGGAGGAAAGTTGAGGTCCCCCAGAGCTGTTGACAGTATCTTGTTACTGCCTATGAGAGGGATACCAGAGCATCTGGAGTGAGGCCACTTGCATTCCTCTTGTCCTGCTCCACTCCCTGCCATGCTGCCACACACCCAGGACCCATCCCCAACCCTGATTCCTCCAGGTGGCTGGACTGGGCCAAACTTCTTTGACCAGACCACTGTTTAAGAAATGGGAATGCTGTGGAGACGTATAGCAGGGATCTCCCGCTATTAGCACTCACCCAACCAGGCCCGGTACTGCTCAATGGGGACCCCCTCCATGGGCTCATCCTCATCATCCACGACCATCAGGGGGGAAGGAGAACGTCGCACCTCGGGGATCACTGTGAAGGTTGGCACACTGGAGAGACAGCCCAAACCTACCTGTTAGGGTGCAGAAGAGCTAGAGGCTCACAGCCGTGGAGAGAGCCGCACAGCACCACCATAGGTGACTGTAAAGGCTCCAGAATGGGTGGGTCCATTATTCTCTTTTGGGAAGGTGGGGGGGGAGGGTGGGAACACAGGACTTCCCAAGACCCCTCATCTAGAGCAGACGACAGGAATCCCTTACCTCTTGGTGCCCAGAATCTGCCCTCCCAGCTTGATTTTGAGCTTGAGCTGGGGCTTTGGAAGCAAGGAGCTGGACTCCAAAGTCTCAGACGAGAAGTTCTCATGGTGATGCCTCTTCTTGTGCTTCTTCTTGTGCTTCTTGTGCTTCTTCTTGTGGGACCCGTGGCTGTTGGGCTCATCCTGTTCCCCTGGGGGACACACACAGAGGCTCACACCACTTCACGGCCCATGGGAGACAGACAGCGGGCACACAGGTTCCCAAGGGAAGGGCCAGGCGCCCCAAGCTCCAAGCAGGGCCCACGGACGAGCCTGCTGATTCCCCCGGGGGGAGGGATGAGACCGAACAGGCCCCCCCAACTCTACAGCCCTGGTCACGTTTCCAACCCAACTTCTGCCGAGCCTGGAGTCGAACGAGCCCCCACCTCGGCCCCCCCACTCCACCTCACCCCCCCAGCGGGCCCCACACCCCACTTCACACCACCAGGCCCCCCCACGGGGCCCCCACCCCAGCCAGCCCCTCACCCCCCAGCAGCCCTGCACCCCACTCCACACCACTAGGCCCCCCATAGCGCCCCTGCCCCAGCCAGTCCCCAGCCCCCCTTCACCCCGGCTCCCCACTCCACCCCACCCCCTCCCAGCGG
>ML682125.1:1089216-1129825 GCA_007922195.1 Podocnemis expansa | reverse complement strand
CCCCCCTTCACCCCGGCTCCCCACTCCACCCCACCCCCTCCCAGCGGCCCTGCACCCCACATCACACCCCCGGGACCCCCACTCCATCGCAGCCCCCTCCCCCCGGCCGGCCCCGGGTCTCAATCGCCCCTCACCAGCCTCGGCCGCCTCCATCCTGCCCCCCCGCCAGGCCTTGCTGCTCATCGGGCCCGAGGGAGCCGCCGGCCGCGCCGGGGGGACGATTCCCAGATGGAACCTGCCGGCCCCACTTCCGCCCGGCACTGGCGTGTGGCGACTGCGCAGAACACTTCCCGGCGCACGGCGGCCATCTTTGTTGGGGGCGAGTCCGTCGCTCCCGGCTCCCTCCGGAAACGCGAGCCTGGGCCCTTGGGGCCGGGCACCCAGGCGCAAAGGCGGGAGGCAGGGGGCGGGCGAGCGCCCCCTACGCGCTATAGGGCAGCCAGTGCAGACTCCCCTCCCCCCTGCCCCATTGCTGCCTTGGGGCTGTGACCCCCTGGCCCTGGCTGCCTTCTTCAGGGCTGGGACTGGCCCCAGCCAGGGTCTGGCATGAGAAGCTCTGGAACCTGTGGGTTTGGGGCTGCTGAAGGGCCTGGCTGGGGTTGCCAGGCCTGTGAACTGGCAGCCACCACTAAGCTGAAAGGTGGGAGAAGGAGCGTGGAGATTGCCAGCTGTAGGCAGGACCGGTCCTTCCATAGAGGAGACCGAGGCGGTCGCCTGGGGCACCAAAAATTAGGGGGGCCTAAGGGCTGGGTGGGGGCAACAAGCCTATCCCACCCTGCTCCGCTCCCCATCTGCAGCCGGATCCCTGCCCAGGGTTCCAAAATCAGTGTTGGCCTAGGGCGCCAAAAAACTTGGCTGGCCCTGGCTATAGGGGGCAGAGACCTTTGTTCTGTCCTGCTTGTACAGGCCAGCACCAGAGCATGTAGGGCCAGACACTATCCCACTGCACATCGTACCTTATAATAACAAGCCACTGGACTGGGACAAGGGGTCAGGGGGGCCTTTCCAACCTGGGACTGAGGAGTTCAAGTCCTGGCTCTACCCCAGTGGCCTCATGTGAGCTACAGTAAATCGCCTAGGTGTTCTCCAGCACTGGCCTCAGTTCCTCTCTGTGCAATGGAGGTAATACAGCCCACCTACGTGGTGAGGTTCTTGTGCTGAGGGGACCAGTGTGACAACATAGAGGGCAGCAGAATGCATGAGTCACTCAGAAGCTTGGTGGGATAAGGATAATCAGAGGGGCACAGTGATGCCAGGGAACAAGATATATCAGAAGGATAGAGCAGGTCATGTGAGAGGGTGGGAGTGATTCTATGGGTGAAAGAAAGTATGAAAGTCAAATTAAATGAAAAGCTTAACGGAGGGTTACTTACCTGTAAACATCCTTCTTCGAGATGAACTGCTCACATACATGCTGGATTAGCTTTATAAATGCCACAGCGCACAGTTCTCTAAAAGCTTTTTGCCCTGGCCTGTCTCTGTAGGGTCAGTGGCCAACATCCCCTCTCTCCTGCTGTCACGGAGAACCCAGAAAAGCCTCTTGGATCCCCTCTGTTCACAGCCCACCAGGGATTCTGCTACGGTGGAGCTTTCTCCCATTCACCAGGGTCTCCACGCTACCTGTAGCCAGCTTCCCAAATCCAGGCCCAGAGAGTCCGATCCTTGCTCTGTCTGGTCTCCCGGGGGGGGGGGGGTTCCTCCCCCTACGAGGGTCCCAGCCGTCCCAATCAGCAGTGACACTCAGCCAGTGTAGCAGTCAGAGGGTTTATTAGCAATCCACTTAGCACAGCAGCTAGGACAGTTGGCTCTCAGATCAACCAGGAGGGCAGATAGTAAACCCCCAGGACGAGCCCCGGAGGTCCTGCCCCTCCGACCTCCATCTTCCTTCTTCCCTCCCTCCCCCTTTGTTCTCCTCTCTATCCAGCTGCCCTGCCCCTGGTCTAAACCGGCCACAACCTGTCACCCCCAGGGGGTCCAGGTACGGTCGCACTAAAGCCTCTTCCCCCCTAGTGGTACCTATAGTTATCACACCCCTGTGTCCCATCACCAGAATACCATCACCAAAGAACAGGAACAGAAAAGAAGAACCACAATAACCCAAGAGGTTTTCTTACTTCATCACACCTGCGCAGCTGCGCAGTCTATAGGTGGCCCTGACCCTAGCCCCCCTTCAGTCCCCTCTTTCCACTAATTCTGAAAAGCAGGGATGGAGGGAGGGCACAGAATGTATGTAAGCAGCCCATCTCAAAGAAGGATGCTTACAGGTAAGTAACCCTCCATTCTTCTTTGAGTGCAGCTCACATCCCTTCTGGATTAGGTGACATACAAGATGTGTTTAGGATGGTGGGCCGCAGGGCCAGCCCAAGGTATTTTAGTGCCCTAGGCCCCTGAGATTTTGGCCCCCCGCCATGGGTCCCCTGAGATTAGCCAGGTGGCAGCTGGGCGGCACGCAGGCTGCTGGGCTGAATCGCAGTGGCAGCTTCACTCCCCCAGCTGCAGCTGGCTCCCTTCCCACAGCCCAATGCCTGTGGGGGTGTGGCTCCCCCAACTGTGGCCTGATCCCTCTGGCGGCCCAATGCCAGCAAAGCATGGTGGGAGTCTTGCTGGCCTCAGCCCCAGCCCAGCCCTTGGTGCCCCTACAGGCTGGCACCCTAGATGATGGCCTAGGCTGGCCTGGTGGGTGGAGATGAGGTTTCCTCACCTGTAGGATAGCTCTACCCAAGGTAGCATTATTTCTTGCCTTTTGAACAATTGCACAGTGTGATGTGAAGGTATGCACTGACGACCAGGTCATTGCTCATTGCTCTGCATATCTCTTGGATTGGCACCTGAGCGAGGAAGGCCGCAGAGGGTGCTTGTGCTCCAGATGAGTGTGCCTTGTTTCTCCCTGGAAGGGGAGTGTTTGCTCTGTGGTAGCAGTTCTTGATACCAGAGGTGGCTTTTGGGATAAGTGAAGCATATGGTCGCACAGGGCCCCGAGCAGTAAGGGGCCCAGTAGCAGTTGCCTGCTTCACTTACCCTTGTGCTCATGGGGTGGGGGGTGGGGGGCAGGGGACTGTGGACTGCCAGAGCCAGAAACTGCACCACCCGCCTGCCCACCTGGTGTCTCTACCCCAGGGGGCGGAGCAGCACTCCCTGCATATACCCAGCCAGCCATGACTACCCAGGGGGAGGGAAGAGAGCGGCTTGTGGAGATGGGCAGGGCCATAACTACAGTGGGGCCAATGGGGCACAGCCCCAGGCGGCCCGCAGCAGCTCAATAGAGCTGTGCTATTAAAAGGGTGGCTTTGTGGCGCTGGCTCTGAGCACTGCTAATGGGAAGGGGTGTGTTCTGGTTGGAACATGACCTGGGCAGCAAAACGCTGTGTTATGGCTCTGAGATGGGGCCCCCTAGATCAGCCCTCTCTGAAGAGTTCAGGCTGCTTCTCCCCTGGCCACCCCAGGCCTGAATGGGCCCAATCCAGGGCCTGGGGGGAGACAGCATCTATTCAGGCCTGGGGTGGCCAGGGGCGAAGCGGCCTCAACTCTTCAGAGTGGTCCACTCCAGGGGATCCCACTCCAAGCAAGCAACAACACTGCGCCAGCCACTCTCCTCCCCCTGGGGAGGTGCGGCTGGCTGCAGGTAGGCAGGGAGCACCGCTCTGCCCCTGCTGCAGAAAGGCCAGCCAGACAGGCAGGCGAACAGTGCAGCCTTTGGCCCTGGCAGTTTGCTGGCCCCTACTCCCCTCCTGTGGGACTTGGGACTGTGGGGGGGAGTTAGGGCGGCAGTGGGGCCCAGGGTCACTGGTGAGGGTGGCTTTGGGGGCCTATATGGGGCCCATAAAGGGCCTTTGCCTAGGGCCCCCAATTGCCTAAGGCTGCCTCTGCTTGATACAAATCATTACCCAGGACAAGATGCATTGGGCCACTACTGCCTGGCCCGTCAAACGCTCAGCCATTGCCACAAATGGCTGGGTCGTTCTGAGGAAAAACATGGTTCGTTCGATGGATGTCATGAGAGCCCTTCTAACATAGAGGGTGTGACACTGTCTGGGTCTAGGGGACTGTTTATGATTATTTTTCATATTGATATTTCATATTTACAATGATCCATATGTGATATGTCATGTTTGGTATCAATAGAAAGGCTATAATTTGCTAGGAATGATTATATGATTTGTAGGTAGGTATCATGCCTGTATTAGAGATTAGACATCTATTTGTTTTGATGTGTGTTCCAAGTTGTTTGAGCTAAAGCAATCCCAAACTGGGTGTGTGCAAACTGTTGTCATTTTGATGGCCCATCAGGAGGGGACTCCCAGCTATAGTGGGCCCAGGAGAAAACCTGTTTGACCAGTCACCTAGACTGACCATGTGGCCCACCTCCATTTTGATCTGGCAAGGACTTGGAGATAAAAGGCCATCGCCTATTCTCCATTGTGTCTTTAGTCTTCAGTCTCTGGTCTGTCTGCAACCAACACCTGCCTCTGGAACTATTCTTCTGGGACTGAACAAAGGACTGAGGCCCACCCAGCTGCTGCTGCTGCTGGGTGCACACCAGAGGAGTGGGACTAATCTGCAAACTACAGGATCTTCAAGGATTTGTTTTCTATGGACTTGAAATCATCTGTATGTACGTGATTCACTTTGACCCTTCAACATCTCTCACACGTAGCTTGTTTTCTTTTTATATTAAACCTTTAGTTGTAGTTACTAAAAGATTGGCTGGCAGCGTGGTATTTTGGGTAAGATCCAAGCCTGTATTGTTCTGGGTGATGTGTCTGGCCCTTTGGGGTCAGGAGAACCTATTTCTTAAAGAGGCCCAGGGGCTAGAGGGGACCATGGGATCTGATGTGCAGAAAGGGGGCTGTTTCTACTTTATTATGCTTGGTGCTGACCAGAGCAGTTAGCCAGAAGCATGTTTGGTTACTGACTGGGAGACTGGTTTAAGTACCACCCGTCAGTGGTTTGGGGGTTTGGCCCCTGGTTTTTGCAGCTTGCCCTGATTTTGGCACATTCAGAAGGTTGTCCCAGGAGGCCTGGGTCACAGAGGGTGTGCCATTTTCTCTGCTTCTCCATGGCCTGTGGGTCTGGGAAAAACATCAAGAGGCAAATATCTTGGTTAATATGAAAGGGTGACACCACGTAGGCAAGAAGGCTGGGTGGAGTTGAAGTTGTACTTTGTCGGAGTGGAACACCACATATGGGGGTTCTGAAGAAAGGGCTTCTAGTTCCGAGACCCTTCTGGCTGATGTGATAGCTACCCAGAAGGTTGCTGTCCATGATAAAACTAACAGTGTTCATGAATCTAGGTGTTCATACGGAGGTTTTGTTAGCCTCTCAAGTACAAGATTTAGGTCCCATTATGGGATCAGATCCTGGGCTTCGGAATAAAGCCTCTCTAGGCCCTTGAAGAACCTCATGGTTCTGGGATGAAAGAAGAGGGTAACCCTGTCAAAGCTCTTATGTGTGCCAGAATTCTGCTTTCTGGCTTGTTCATCTATTTTTAGGGGGCCCCAGAATGCAGCAGTCCAGTGCATTCCCCTGTTTTTAGGTGGCTCCAGAACACTGCTCTCCTAAAAATAGGGGGCCCCGGAATACTGTTCCTGGTCATTTACCCTTACTTTAACTCCTGGTGCTGGGGATTTCCAGCCCCATACCTGGGGGCAGTCGAGCCTTCTGTGCTGGGTGATGCACAGAGTGCCCCCTCTTCTGTGGTAGTACCAGCAAGTCCTCATGTGGGCAGAGGCTTATCAGTGCAGGTGGTGCCGGCGCTCCAGCTGTGGAAGCCCTGTGTCACAGAGATGATCAAGAGCACTTTCTCCTGCACTTACCCACTGGGTGCGTCAAGGTCGGTGCTGGTACCAGAGGCATTGCTGGCACTGGGCACCCCGGGGCACGTGCCCCGAACCCCAGCGCTGGTTCCCCAGATCTCCAGCCCAATCGGGCTGGAGATCTGGGGCCCAGCCGCTGGCGGCCATGGTGGATCCATCCCCGGCCGGGGATCCAGGGCCTGGCCTCCTGCAGCTGCTTCCGGCCCCGTCCCCAGCTGGGGATCTAGGGTCCAGCCGTGGGCCACTGCGGGCAATCCGGGGTCTGGCCGTGCGTACTGGCAGCAGCCCCATCCCTGGCCAGGGCTACAGGACCCCGCCGCCTGCGGCCGCTTCCAGCACCATCCCCGGCTGGGGATGCGGGGCCTAGCCGCCCGCGGCGGCTCCTGTCCCTGACCCTGGCCAGGGGGCGGGGCCTGCAGGCTGGGGGCGGGGCCTGGACCCATGCCCCAGGTCCCTCCCCCGGCCAGCGATGCCTCTGGCTGGTACCAGAGGTGTCGACAAATGACGGTGCCAGTGTCAGGTGTCAGAGTCCTCTGATGAGCAGGATTGCAACCTGGTGCAGCAAGATTTTTGTGACTGTGCCGGGGACTGTTCCTGAGACAAAACCTCTGAGTAGAACAGTAGGTAAGGCCCATCATCCCCTGACTAAGCCCTTCTAGGGGACTGGCCATGCGCAGAGTCCCTGGAGTGGTTCAAGAGGGGCTGCTGAGCCTGTGATGGTGAAGGGCTGTGCCAATTGTCCCCAGACAGGGGACCTGGGGAGTGTGACATTGAGGCCTACTGCCAGGGTGGGCTGTCCCAGAGCTGATCGCAGTCCGCACCGGTTCCTGCTGTGCCAATGGCCTCTGTTCTGACTTGGGCCCCAACCAGGCCTCAGACAGCTGTGCTGGTTCCCACCCCACCCCGACACCACCAGTCTGGGTGGGGTTTAGGGGATTGTTTATGATTGTGATGAAGTAAGAAAACCTCTTGGGCTACTTTAGGATGTCAGTGGTGATACCCAAATGCTCTTCTTTTCTGCTTCTGTACTTTGGTGATGGGACACGCGTATTCTGGTGATGGGACACAGGTGGGTGATAACTATAAGTACCACTGGGGGGGAGGAAGGGACTTTAGACAGACCTTACCTGGACCCCCTGTGGGTGACACAGGTTGTGGGTGTTTAGCCCGTGGGCAGGTCGGCTGGCTGGGAAGGAGAACAAAGGGCTGAGAGAGGAGGAGGGGAGTTGGGAAACGGGGCTCTGAGATGCAGGATCTCCAGGGGCTCATCCAGGGGTTTGCTGCTATGCCGTCTGGTTAATCTAAAAGCCAACTGTCCTAGCTGCTGTGCAAACTGGATTCCTAATAAACCCTCTGACTTCTACACTGGCTGAGTGTTACTTCTGATTGGGATGTCCGGGACCCTCCTGGAGGGAAACCAGACATGTGGGGATATGCTGGTGATTTTATCTGTAGCTTTGCGGATCCATTCACAACTTTATTGGGTCCGTTCATAACAACCTTGGCTTCATTCATAACTTTATTGGGTTTATTGGTTTAGGGTGCTAATCCACTCTTCTATGACTTTCATTGATTTGTAATTTCATCCACAGCCTTGTGTTGATCCCTTTAAGCCTTAATTGAGTGTTTCTTATTGGTGATATTATTTCTGTCAGTCTTCATATGGTTTTAATTAATTATCTCCTACTAGTAACACTGTTTCTTATTGGTAATATTCTGTCAATTTTTATTTAGTTTTAATTAATTACTTCCCATTGGTAATGTTATGCCAATATTTGTAACCTCATTACATTATTTCTGCCAATCTTTATTTAGTTTTAATTACCCTAATTAATAATTTTATTTCAATATTTGCAACATTGTTACATTATTTCTGTCAATCTCTACTTTTAGTGAATTACTTCCCATTGGCTCTGTTATTTACACTTGTAATAAGTATTATCCTCTATGTCAGTTGTGGCTGTTGGGGAGTGCTGGACGAACTGCTGCCCTTTGGGGTTTGCTTGACTGTGAGAGAGGCATCTTTCCTCTGAGCCACTCGGTCCCAGCTTGTATTATCATATAAATTTGTACCTATCTACCCTTAAACTATAACAACACCTTTTCCCCAGTCTCTGTAGCATTACATTTATATTAAAATAACCCTCCCCTCCGCATACTCCATATTGCAAATGTAAAAGTCTGTCTTTAACCAATGTACTCCATCTTATGTAAGACTCTTTCTGGACCTGTAGACTGAACAGGCAATCAGGTGTGGATGGAGGGCAGATGTATGTGTGAACCAGGCCCAAGCTGCCAGTTTGTCCTGATCAAGTATGCGTGAATCAGCCCCAAACTGCCAGCTCATCCAGATGAAGTGAGAAGCCCCTTCTAACAGCTGGAAAATATGAATACATCCCAAAAAGCAAAGGAATGAAGGATCCACCCCAGAAGCAGAAGAACAGAATTAATCAAGACACCAAAGAAAACGATCTGATGGTCATGTCCACAACTGGCTGGTGACTAATGGTCACACAGAGCACCTGGAGCAGTGTGACAAAGCTACAAAGATTAGGTGAGATCCCAAAGCTTTTGGGGCAACTGTTCTGCACACCACCTGGGAGAATGGAGCGTCATTGCACGCCTGACACCCTGCTCCTCCTCGTGTTTAGCTTCTCTGGCCAGGTAGCTGCCACGAACGCCGAACCCCAGAAATGCACACTTGCACAGACTCCAGCAATGGCACCACCAGGACTGGTAATAACATAGACCGCAGAGCATCTTCTGGTATGCTTGGGCGTGTGGATGAATCTGTGTGTGTATGGGCATAGGCCTAAGTTAACCAGTAATTTTGTTTTCCTTTGTAATAAACGTGGCATGCTGCCTTTTCCCCTTGAAAAGGTCTTGGGTACTCTTCTTGGTGTAATAGACAGAGCAAGGGTCAGATCCTCTGAGCCTGGATTTGGGAGCTGGCTACACGGTAGTGTAGAGACCCAACGGAATGGGACACGGTTGCACCGTAGCAGAGTCCTGACTGGCTGTGAACAGAAGGGATCCAAGAATGCTTTTCTGGGATACTCCCTCAGATTGATTATCTTTCATATTAATATTTTATATTTGCAATAATCCATATGGGATATGTCATATTTGGTACCAATAGAAAAGTTGTAATCTGGTAAGAATGATTCTGTGATTTATATGTAGATGTCATATCTGTATTAGAAGTTAGGAATAGGTTTGTTCACTTTGTGTTTCAAGTTACGTGATTCCAGGGCACTCCCAGACTGGATGTCTACAAACTTTATTTCTTTTAATGCAGGAGCATCACTGCCCCAAGGAAAGACCCGGGGGCATGGGCCTTGGCCCCGCTCCCCCATGGCCCCAATTTTCCACCTCAGGCCTGATCCAGCCTCAGGCTCGCGCCACCCCCAGCCTGGCCCTGGATCCCTGGATGGGGACTGGACCGGGAGCCACAGGCTCAACTGTGGGTGTCCTAGCCTGGGACTGGCCTGGGAGAGGCAAATGCTGCTGCCAGCAGTCAGGCCATAGATCTGCGGCCAGGGACAGGGCTGGGAGAGGCAGGGACTTCTCCTGACGCTCGGGACACTGGCACTGGGACTCGGGGCATGTGCCCAGTGTGCCAGGCCCTCGTGATGCCCCTGTTTTAATGGCCCATTAAGGAAGCTCCCAGGTATAGTGGCCTCAGGGAGAAACTTGCTGAGCCACTAAAACTTGCCCATGTGACTCAACTCCATTTTGATTTGAAAAGACTCTGCACAGCATAGGGAAGGACAGAGGTGATAAAAGGCAGCAGCTCCAACTCCATTTTGTCTTCATTTTTCAGTCTCCAAGCTGCAACCAGCACCCCCTTTGGAACTATTCTGCTGCAACTGAACAAGGGGCTGAGACCCACCCAGCTGCTGGGTGCCTACCAGGGTAATGGGACTAACCTGCAAACTCCAAATTCTTCAAGGACTTGCTTTCTATGGACTCCAAATCACTAGTATGTATGTGATTCACTTTAACCCTTTAATATCGCTCATATTTTGTTTTTTTTCTTTTTATATTAAACCATTAGTTGTAGATAGTAAAGGATTGGCTGGCAGTGTGGTATTTTGGGTAAGATCCAAGCCTATGTTGTTCAGGGTAATGTGGCTGGCCCTTTGGGGTCAGGAACCTATTTCTGTAAGAGACCCAGTGACTAGGCAGGGACCAGAGGAGCCATCCTTATTTTTGCACATTCAGGAGGTTATCCCAGGAGGCCCAGGTCACACAGCCCTCCCCGGGCATGAGGAAGGATGAATTTTCTGAAAAAGTATAGAACACCCAGATAGCACAGGGGTGGGAGCCAGAGAAGGCCCTTGGGTAGATGCTGGAAATGAGGACCACTGGTCCTCGCTGTGAATCAAGGTTCTGCCTTGGCCACATGCCACCCCTGCATCTGCTCAGCACACTGTTGCTGTGTGGGGTGGCACCTCAGAAATGTGCTTTGCAAAGGGGGCCAGCGTTTCTATCTGGTATTGCCAGGCTGGCCTGCCTGGGGTGCAATGGCCAACCTCTGCACACCTTCACCGCTGACCTGCTGGGATCAAACGTCCCCCCAGATCTCGTACTGCCTGAGTGCATCCATCCTGCAGTCTCCAGAGTGTTGTCCACGCACACCCTCTTAGTTTCCTTCCACTCAACAAAGTTCCTTCCATCCAGCCATCCTGCTCTGATGCACTGGATAGAAACCAACGTAGTGTGTCCCATGTGGGGGGCTGGCAGGCCAGATGCCAGCTCTCTCCCAGCTGCTGCCATTGGCTAAGAACAGAGAAGCTCATAGCTGGAAACAAGCCCAGCTCACTTGCATGTTAGCCTTATTCACAACAGAGAAGAATGTATCTGTGTTTAGCCTGTAGGAAATGCTTGTAAATGGTTGCACGTTTTAATTTCACTTGCTGTGACTGTGGCCAGGCTAGAGGAAATGTGTATGTTTTGTTTTCTAACTTGGAACAGGTTTGCTCTGAAACTGTGAACCCAGGCATGGGTGTCATCCCTGCTGACCATCAAAGTCAAATGGTGATTGAATAAATTGCAACACAACGGATTGGTTAATGGCCCTATTGCACCTTGAAAATGCTACATGCAAGGAAGCTTGTCCTGTGGTCTTGAAAGCAGAAAGAAGGAAATAAGAGAAAGTCACAGGAGCGTTTTCCATCTCTCTTCACTGGTTGAACTCTGCCAGAGCCAGAGACTGTAAACTGAGGCAGAGATCCCCAGGGTTTACCCCTGGATCCACTCTGAAAGGCAGTTCAGATTGGGAAATCATTACAAACTTGTAAAACAAACAAACAAGGAGTCCTGTGGCACTTAAAGACTAACAAATATATTCATTGTGTGAGCTTTCATGGGAGAAAATTCCACTTCATCAGACACTTTCCTACCCTTCTATAAGTTCCCACCCCATCTTCAAAGCATCTGACTCAGTGGGATTTTCTCCTACAAAAGCTCATGCAATAAATAAATAAATATGTTAGTCTTTATATGCCACAGGACTCCTTGTTTGTTTGTTTTACTGAACCAGACTAATACGGCTGCCCCTTTGGATCATTACACAGCTGGTCACTTGGGACTGGTGTTTAGATGTTTGCTTACTTTTACTTGTCAGCAACTCTTTTCTCTTGTTTTCCTAGACAATAAACCGACAGATCAGAGGTGGCCAAACTTATGGAACTCAAGAGCCACAAAAGTTGATTATTAAACCTTCAAGAGCTGCACTGAGGCATGTAGGCATGTAGCTTTACCTGCTCCAACATTCCTAAGTTTAAATTCATTGCACACTTTAATTTTATTGTAAAAAGAGGACAAATATTGTTCCTACTAATGTCAGATTCTAATATTGACTTAAGGTTACCATGACAACCAGGCCTACATATACAGTAAACACTTAGTTTCTCCCCACCCTCTCTGACCCCCTCTCTAATCCCCAGGCCCTAACACTGGTTTTCCCGGGCTGACCCCCACCCCCCAAGCCCCATTACCTGGCCGCTCTGGCAGCTAGGCACATGCTGGGGCTTGCTCCCCTTGCTTTAAACCCTGCCTGGGCTGAACATCCAATATGGCCATTCCAGTGGCTAGGCACAGGCTGGGGCTTCCCCCGAGCATGCTCAGGGTGGGAGATTTAAAACACCTAGGCTGGGGCTGCTTTCCTCCGGCTTTCTTCCGCAACCTGCACTTTTTCACTCAAGAGCCACATGAGGCTCCTGAGCCGCAGTTTGGCCATGCCTGCTATAGAAGGCTTTTTATTGGATTGGCTACAGGCGTTATCTTTGGTGTAAGATCTAAGTGCCGCCTGAGCGAGGGTAAGTGACTGCTGTCTTGGGGCCGGAAACACCTGACTATGCTGTGACTTTTGTCTGAGTGACTGTTTATCATTACGTCCACTTTGTCAGGGTAGTGAGACAGATATCAGTGTGCAAGGGAACGGAGGGTCTACTGTGACTCTATGGCGAGTGGCCTGGTGAAATCTGACTGTAGAACACACCACCTGCTTTGCCCTGGGGTCAGCGGTTGCAGTGATGAGCCACTCCAAGTAGCATGACATCGTGCAGGAGTTTGGGATTGGGACAGGGAATCCAGTGTTAGTTGCCACAGTCCCACCTGTTGTATGGCCCTGGGCATACTCCCAGAACTGCAGAAATTCCCACATGTACCATTTTGTAAGGTGTGGGTGCGGCTGCTTGGTGGATTTCCCATCTAGGCATTGAGATAGGTGGCTTCCAAGCCAGCCTCACACAGCAGCAGTCCCGTCCCCAGGAACCCACTATCCTTAACTCTGATGAGGAAAATTGTCCAAACTATGCACCATTTTTGAGCAAAACAAACAAGGAGTCCGGTGGCACTTATAAAGACGAACAAATGTATTTATCACATGAGCTTTCATGGGAGAGATTCCACTTCATCAGGCACTTTAAGAACATCTTGGAAGGTGCTGCCAGACTTCCTGTTTGTTTTGCTGAACTAGACTGACATGGCTATCTCTTTGGACCTTGTCATTTTTGAACATTGCAGGTGATGAACCACTGGAACAAATTCCCATGAGAAAAGTGAGTTCTCCATCTATTGGTGGCTTCAAAATGAGACTGAATGCCTGGCTCAGCCTCCTCCTGTACACTGAGGAGGACTGCTGTGAGAGGAATCCAGGGCTCTGTGCCATGGGTCATTGTGGAGCTGAACCAGAGTCCAGATTCTGCCCCAGCCTTGGGTCTCTAGGCCCATTCTCAGGTGCAGACTGCACACGCTCTAGCTGCCCCCCCCCCCAAGTGTTGGAACCTGCTGTGGAGTATGTCTGGGCACAGCACTGGCCTTCGGGCTCCCCACTACTCAAGATGCATTGCACTGCACCCCAAACTCCACCGAAGAAGTGAAGCTTCTGGTCAAAGCCAGACTCATTTGGGACAGGCAGTGTTTGTGAAGAAGTCAACATGCCCATACATAGTCTCTCTCAAGCTTAACCCCTGCCTCAGTTTCCTCAGTGCCCCATAGACTCTGAGTTAGATGGGTCTCCCTCGAGTTGTCCAGAACCACTGGGACATCTGGGCACTGGAAAACAGGCAGTCCCCTTGTTGCCTCACAAAGATGCTATGTGCTGGATTGTAGAAAATGTGCCCCTGGCTTGTTCCTGTACGTCTCTTGACTGAACTCCTCTGGATCTCTTCCATTCTATTGGTAAGTTGCCTCTGCTCCTCCCTTCCCCCTCGCTCCAGAGGAATCAGCTAAACTCGTTTTTCTAGAGGAGCTGCTCCTTTTTGGGACAGCCAACCATCATGAGGTATAACAGCCATAACTGGTTTCCCTTTGTCTCTGCCTGGGGCTCCAGCATATGCTCCAGGCCCCATTAGCTGTGCTGGCCCCACACACCTGCCAAACCCAAAATGCAACAGAAATTCTCCAGAGGTGTGGGGGTAAGGGAGTTGTTTGGGAGAGGGCTGTATGCATCTCTGGCTGCTTGAGTTTTGCCATGTTTTGTACTGGGCCTAGCATCAGGGCAAAGGGGAGCTGAATAGAGGGACTCAGGCCAGAGCACCCCCCCACATCTTAGCTCCCCCAGCATCTCGCTGGGGACTGCTGTCCACAGTACCTGGAGGGAAGAGACCCCTACTGACACCCCCCACTCCAGGGCCTGAGGCACCTTGGACTTACCCCGGAGGGTGCTCATTCAGTCAGTGACCCAGCCAAGCCCCCAACCCAGGCTGCTGGATTTTCCCTCCATGGCTGGCAAAGTACTTTCCTCCCCAGGTGGGCTTGCTGCTCTGTGGAGCTGCTGTGTGCTGCCATCTCCCAGCTTGCAGAAGAAGCCACTGTGGGGAGTAGGGAAAGGGTGGGAATAGCCCCTAGGGCTGGAACCTGGCATGACTTTTAAAGGTGTCAATGCCATATTTCACAATGCTCCTTCGAGTTGCTGATGCTCCAAAGCCTTGGCAGGGCTGATTCTGAGAACTGCTGCCCAGAAGCATCCACTCCTCTTAGAACCTTGTTGAGCTCTCCCCCTTCCCCCCACAAAGAACCTGTGGCGATGAGTTTCACAGGTTAACAATGCATTGCTGTGAGCTGGCAGGGTCAGAAATGCAGCCCAGCTGTAACCAACCCTCACCCAGGAAGCTTCCCTCTTCAGGGTCCTCTGCACCATTACTGTTTCACTTGCAGTGTGTCAGGCTCAGGCACCATTGTGCGTAGCGTCAGGGCTGCCTGCAGTCCGTGCCTCAGAGAGCTCCCAGTCTAATTGGAGAACAGGCCAGATGTGGCCAGAGCAGCAAACCACATCAGGAGGAGGCGGCTCCGCACCCTGGCACAGCGGCTTGGCTCCTGTCCAGGCCAGACAGTGATGAAGTGAAGAGAGCTCTGAGAGGTGCTGCAGAGACAGAAGCTGGGGCAATTGGGTAGCTGCCCAAGGACAGATTAAAAGCGCTAAATCCACCTATCTTGGTGCAGAGGGGACATGATAAGAGTCAGCCAATACATGACGGGTGTGGGTGAAAACAAGAATAATGGAGTGTGCAGAGGTGATGCACGTCCTATGTGCAAGTGCATGGTATATGCAAATCCATAAATACCAGGGATGGAGAGGAATATTTGAGTTCAGTGCCAGTGTGGACACAAGAACTAGAGGATACACACTGGCCATCACGAAGTTTAGACTTGAAATTAGATGCAGGTTTCTAATGCTCAGAGGAGTGAAATTCTGAGATAGCCTTCCCAAGGGGAGCAGTGGGGGCAAAAAAAACAAAGCTGGCTTCAAGCCTGAACTTGATAAGTTTATGGAGGGGATGGTATGATGGGGCAGTCTAGTTTAGCGATTCTTTGACTCCTAGTGGAAAATACGCCAATGCCCTGGGATGGGGTGTTAGATGTGTGTCCTGAGTTATTACAGAAAATTCTTTTTTCAGTGTTTGGGTGGTGAGTCTTGCCCACATGCTCAGGGATTAGATCAGGAGTGGCCAAACTGCAGCTCAGGAGCTGCATGAGGCTCTTGAATGAAAAAGTGTGGCTCACAGAAGAACTTGGCTTGTATGCAGGTCAGAGAGAGGAAAGCAGCCACAGCCTAGGAGTTTTAGATCTCCTGTGCTAAGCATGCTCAGGTGGGGGCAGCCTGTGCCTTGCTGCCAGAGCTGCCATATTGGATGCTCAGCCCGGGCAGGGCTTAAAGCAAGGGGAGTGAGCCCCAGCCTGTGCCTAGACACCACAGCAGCCAGGTACGGGGGCCCTGGGGAGGGAGGGCTCAGCCCAGGGGAGCCACTGTCAAGGTCCTGGGGTTTAGGGAGCGGGTCAGGGACAGCAGGGAGAAGGGTGGCATGGTTGGGAACAGTGGGGAGGAGCACGACATGTTTAGATTTTCTCATAGATCCTAATGCGGTTTATTTGGTGTTAAAATAAAATCATGTTTTACAAGTCCTTCTAAACATGACATCAAATAATAAGAAACAAAAATCTGAAGAAGAAAATAGATCATTTACCATATAGGCCTAGTTTTCATGGTAACCTTAAGTAATTATTAGAATCTGACATTAGTAGAATCAATATTTGCTCTTTTTATGATAAAATTAAAGTGTGATGAATTTTAAACTTAGTAATTTTGGAGTAGGTAAAAGCATATGGCTATATGCCTCAGTGCGGCTCTCGAAGGTTTAATAACCAGCTTGTGTGGCTCTTGAGTTCCATAAATTTGGCCACCCCTGGATTAGATGATTGCCCTTGTCATGAGGGAACTTGTCCCTGGGGCAGATTGGGAGGGGCCCTGGGAGTTTTCGCCTTCCCTTGTAGTGTGGGGCATGGGTCACTTGCTGGTGGTTTCTCTGTACCTTGGAGTCTTTAAACCATGATCTGGGGACTTCAGTGACTCAGTCTTAGGTTAGGGATCTGTTACAGGGCAGGAGGTTCTTTGGCCTGCATTGTGTAGGAGCTCAGGCATTTTCATGTTGGTCTCTTCTGACCCTAGAATCTATGAACATGCATACATGTGTATGTTCGTGTCCAAGGGTGTTGCACCCAGCATGTGCAGTGTAAAACAAACAACAAGTCCTGTGGCACTTAAAGACTAACAGATTTATTTATGGCATGAGCTATCATGGGAGAAAATCCCACCTGGTCAGGTGCTTTGAAGATGGGAGAACTGGGAGGAAAATACATGCAGGGAGGTGTAAGTCAAGGGATCAGGTCAGACTGTAACAGCAAATCAAAGCTGCATGTGGGGATGCCATGGGGTGCCCCCGCTGAGCATCTCCAGCCATTTCAGGGGCACGGCACAGACTGGGTGACCTCGGGCAGAGCCAACATGGGAATTAGTCCCTCAGCTGTGGGGCCGGAGTGTCTGGGCCAGCTCCACACGTGTGTACGCAGCACGGGCACACCTGCTCTTGGGCCACATCCACAGCCGTGCAATCCCACAGGCTCTCCGCCGGCACACACCCAGACGACTTGCACACCTACCTCCCTCCCTACCCCCCGGATGACCAGCGTGTGCTCGCCCCAGCCCACGTGCTGTCTCCCACACTGGCCCATTGTCCCCTCCCAGGCCGGGCAGTGCCAGCTTCCTGGCCCCGGGCCCCGCCGTGCCTGCTGCTGCCTGGCTCCGGGGCCGAGCCCAGCCGTGCGCTCCTGGCCCCCGGGCGCGTTGGCGGCCGTGGCTGCCTTCGGCCCGGTTCGGTTCGGGGCCGCAGCGCCGCGCACCGCCGCCAGGTGCCCCGGGGGCGGGGCCGGGGCGTGTGACTCGAAGTCTGGAGCCAGGCGAAGCGAAACTTCCGCGGGAACCACCCGGGACTGAGCGGCAGGGGCTGGGCCGGTGGGTGCGGACCGGACCCGCCCGCCGTGGGCCCCGGGAGCCGGCCGCGATGTTCCGCCGCAACCACCGGAGCCGAGTGACCGTGGCCCGGGGCTCGGCCCTGGAGATGGAGATCCGCAGGGGCCGCTGCAGGCTCAGCCTCCTCGGGGAGACGCCCCAGGTAGGGATCTGCCCCCGCGGCCGCCCGGCCCCTGCCCCGGTCCCGGTCCCGGTCCCGCCCGCCTCCGGTGCCTCCTCCCCGGGGTCCCACGTCCGAGCCGGAGAAGCGGCCTGGGGGCAGCGCCTCTGGGGTGGGGCAGCCCCCTGCCCGCAGGTGATCCTCTGGCGGGTGTCAGGGGAGCACAGGGCCGGTAGGTGCTTGGCTTGGGGTCAGCCCGGCCAGGGCCTGTGCCTACACACGTGTGGAGCTGGCCCAGACACCCCATGGCATGGGCCCCCCAGCGCTGAGCTGGGTCGGTGGGTCTCTAATGCAGGGCTTAAGTGGGGTGTGTGTGTGCTTGGGGGGAACAGATTCCCCCGTCTGACCCTCCTGTCTACCCCAGGACCAGCAGCCCCTTCACCTGCCCTGCACTGAGCTGGGCAAGTGGCGTCTCCCACCTCAGCCCCTGGCACGTGCCAGCAAGGCCCTGCAGGGTCCCTCCAGCTGTCGGCCCCCTCGGCTGGGGTTTAGGAGGCCCACACTCCACCAGCGTTGGGGTCACCCTCATGGGGGGCGACAGTGGAGCTGCGCCCTGTAGCATCCACCCGCTTGTCCAACACAGGCCCTGCCTAGCTCGGCAGACGACAGATCAGGCTCAGCCTGGCTGGCTGATCATGAGATCAAAAAGAAAAAAAGTTTTCTTGCTGCCTTCGAGACCTTTAACTTGCTCCAACTTGCCAGTGAGCTGGCTGGGTGACAAGCTGGCCTGCTGCTGCCGCACAGGGCTCTTGTCTCTCTCCAGACTCTGGGGAGGGAGGAGGAATTTCCAGCTGGACTCCTCTGGGCTGTGCCCCTGGGGGAACGGGGGGCTGCTGGAGACAGGCTGTCCTTGGTGGGGCTCCTGCCCTGCCGCTGTGATGCTCAGTCATTGCACAGCTCACAGCAGGAGCGCCTCGCCTGGGAAAAGACCTGGGTATCTGGTGTTGGGGCTCCAGCCCTGTAAGCCTAGTGCCAGCAACACCCCTGGCTCACAGCAAATGGCATAGCGCTCCCAGTGCAGGGGGAAAATGTAGGAGTGAAACCGGGGAGCACACCCATCCTGCTGGGGCACTAGGCCTGGCTCTCCAGCCCCACACATAGGAGCCTTGAGTACTAACCCTCCTGGACATGGGGTTTGCTGAACAAATCAGACGGGACAACCAAACTGGCCTAGTGAGGCTTGCTGGGGGCCCTGCCATGGGTGGCTCAGAGCTCAGTTCTGCCTCCAGTCTCGCTGTGTCATGCTGGCTCCATGGGGAAGGGCTGCAGGCGGGCTCTGGAGTCTGGCCAGACCTAGCCCAGTTTTCTGCCTCACATCCCTGGCGGTGAGTCTCTTTGGTGCTGCTCACTGTCCCGAGGACATGGAGTCCAGCCCCCCACAGCTGCACCCGCCTCCACCCACAGGCCACAGGTGGAACAAAGGTGCCTTTCTACCCTTGAGCTGGGCATTCCCGGGGCGGGCTGGGTGGGGCCAGGCCTGGTGCTTCCAAAGGCCAATGTCTGTGGGTCCCCAGCTGTCTCTGACTCCGGTCCTCTTGGCCTTCCCCTGCCAGCCAACCCCAAACTGCCCCATCCCCAGAGGCCGTGCTACCCCATTGCCCTGCCCCAAACATTTATGGCTATTTCCACAAGCCAGGAACCATCTCCATCCAGCACTGCCTCAGCCCCTCCTTAAACAGACAGTGTTGGGGGGTAACCATCAGGGGTCCCTCAGCAACTGGGGAGTCTGCATATGTTTGATGCCAGCGCAGCCTGTCGCCACCTCCATGCCCTGTTCGCTGCAGCCCCGCACTGGCCATGTGCTAGGAAACCCCACAGGGTGCAGCCAGAGCTCCCGCTCAAAGTCAAAAGGGCTGTGAAACCTCCCCTCCTCCCAAAGCCTGCTCCCTGCTACCTCCCCCACACCCCCTGCTGTCCCAACCCCTCCTGCCCCTCAGTCCTCACCCGCACCCTCCTGCTAGCCCAGCCCCACCCCCCACCAGTGCCCTTCATGCCGTAGCCCAGCCCCAGTTCTCATGTCTTCAGGGTGTTGGTGTTAAAGTTGGTAGAAAATGGCCCAGCCAAACGTTTCCCAGGGAAACAAACAAGGAGTCCTGGGGCACTTTTCGAGTGACAGATTTATTGGTATTTAAAAGTGCCCTGGGGCTCCTTGTTTGTTTTGCTGAACTAGATTAACATGGCTACTCCTTTGGAGTTTCCCAGTGGAGATGGCTTTTTTCAGCGAAACAGAAAGTTTAACACCCCCTCATACCAAACAACTCTACACAGATGCCCAGCTGCAAGTCTGCCTGCCCACCTGTGTGCCTATGGATTGTCACCCCTAACCCCCCACTAATATTTATTGACATTTCTCACTGCAGAATTGATTCCAACCCTGCTGAAGTGGGGCGGGGCTTCAGGTAGCATCCCTAGAGGAGCATCTGAGGAAGTGGGATCTTCTCCCACGAAAGCTCGTGCAAAAAATAAATCTGTTAGTCTTAAAGTGCCACACAACTCCTTGTTGTTTTTTCACTGGACTAGACTAACACGGCTATCCCTTTTAAAATTCCCTAGAGGATGCCTGTCTCCAGTCAAGCTCACTGTGGCCTTTCTCTCTGCCTCAGTGGCTCTATCCTCTGCTCTTCAGTTTGCAGAGGATCGTGGGTCTGGGATCTGCCCTCAAGGCACTGGGCCAGGCTCTGCACTGCCAGCTCTGTGCTTGTGCCACAGGAGAGAATCAACATAGGGAGCCAGGACATCCCTGCCAGGTCCCATCCAGCCCAACCCAGTCATCAGTGCTGGCCCAGGTTTGTCTCCCTGGCTTCACCTGTGCAGGGGATGGGGTTTGAGTGACCCCTGAGAAAGGGGTCAGGGTCGGGGTCAGTGTCAGTGCTTAGGGCCGGTCCCAGGGGCTGCCGTATGTGCTGGGCTTAGGGGTTGTGCCCGGGACAGCTTTGCCCCCTCACAGTACCCTTGTGGCAAGACCCAGCATTGCAGCCAATTTGCCTCGGGGCTGCCAGCAGATGGGGGTCTCATCCCTCCAGGGTACCAGAGTCCAGGCGAAATGAGAGGAAGCCCAAGTTCTTTCACCCTTCCTGGTCTCAGTGCCGCACGGCTTTCCCAGGACTGTCCCCACAACCCCCTGCTCCTCCTCAGGGGTCTTTCTTCTTGGTTCCCTCGAGGCTAGTTTACTGCCTGGGCCATTGGGCAGGGGAGTGTTTGGCCTTCATACTAGCCTGCTTCAGGTGCTGCCTTCATCCCAGTTGCCCTCTGCATTCTGGGCCGGTGCTGGGCTCTGTCCCACGGCTCCCTGTGCATGAGAGGAACTGCCAAACTTCCCCTCTGAGGCCCTTCTTTGTCAGTTGGGTTCCTCTCCTCCCCCCACACTGGCCCCAGCTGTTCATCTGACCCCCCTCTGCTCAGGACCATCTCCCCAGGGTCAGCCCCCCAAGCTAATTATCCTGGTGCCAGCCACAGAGTGGCTCCCACTTAAAGGGGTCATTGGTTTCCGTGGGGCAGGGCTCCCCTTAGCAAGTTCCAAAGGGGCAGCCGTGTTAGTCTAGTCCAGAAGAAAAAAAAAGAATCCTGTGGCACTTAGACTAACAGATTTATTTTTTGCATGAGCTTTCATGGGAGAAAATCCCACTTCATCAGATGCTTCGAAAATCTGACGAAATGGGATTTACTCTCACCAATGCCCATGCAAAAAATAAATGTTAGTCTTTAACTGCCACAGGACTCCTTGTCCCCGACCCTGCCCCTTAGCAAGCCTTTGCAGAGATGATGCTCTTCCCTTGACCCCCCCCCCCAGGAGACAGGCCTGGGAAGATGTGCTCTTCCCCCCTGAAGGCAGAGCTTACAGCAGGGGTCTCAAACACGCGGCCTGGGGGCCACATGCGGCCCCTAAAGCTATTTCCTGTGGCTTGCAATGACACTATTTTTACTGATATTTGCAATATTGTTGTATGAAAAGGTTTTAGTGGTGTGGTCCTCAGGCTAATGTACTAGTCCTCATGCGGCCCTTCAGTAGATCTTGTGCGGCCCTCGTGGTGATTTGAGTTTGAGACCCCTGGCTTAGAGGGAAGGTGGCTGGAAGGGATTTTGAGGCAGCTGAGAGTGGCCTGTCCCCAGGCAGAGGACCCTGTGCCTCATGTGCCCTGCCAGACAGCATCTGCTCAGCCTTTATGGGGGGCCCCTGGCAGGTTTCTCAGGGCTGGCTCCCCTGTTCCAGGCTCACTCTGGGGGGCCATCTGGCTGTAGCTTGCATCCCCAGATCTGCATGGGGGAGAGAATGATGCCTGCAGGTGGAGGGGCCTGGCAAGACAGCTCTCACGTCTCTGGCTTTGGTCAATCTTGACCCATCCTGCATGGGGCCTGGGTCTCTGCCCAGCTGGCCACTCAAGCTGGCATCTCCTAGACCTGAATGCCTGAGGTCTCCTTGTTGAGGGAGGGGAGACGGAGGCTTTCTGGGGTGGGGGGACGCTGCCCTGTGTGGACACTGAGCATTCCTGGGGGTGGCTGTGCTGTGTGGGTGCCAAGGGCTTTGGGGCGGAGAGGGCTGCCTGGCGCCAAGTATCATATTGGGGACGGGGGAGGTGACCGTCTGTGCCTCAGGTGTTCTCTGGGGGGGTGTGTCTGGGCAGTGAGCATTCCTGGGGTGCTGGGACTTCAGGGCACTGATGGTTCTTGGTGGGGGGTGTTTGTGGGCACCAAGCGTTATACTGGGGGGGGGGGGGCTGCACATCAGCCTCTCAGCCTTGAGTGTTCTCAGGGGGATGTCTGAGAGGGTGAGCGGGGCCATGTGTTGAGGTTGTGGGATGGGGTGTAGCTCCCCTCCATGGTCTTGCCTGGGGGGTCCGGTATCTCTCTTCTCAAAGCTATGGGGGCTGCTCCTGTGTTCAGTGGATCCTGAGCCTGGCCCGCTGTGCTATCCCAGCCTGGTGTGCTGGGGGTGTGCTGGGGGCTGGTGGGAGCTGCTGGCCCTGCTGCATGGCATGTCCTGGACACAGATCCACCAGCTGCCATGCCCTGGCCAGGGTGCCCAGCTAGCAAGTGGTGGCCAGGGCTGGGGTAAATGGGGTCTCTAAGACGAGGCCCTGAGTATCGGGACATCTGGTCGCTCAGCTCCACGCTGGGCTCTTGAGTGGGTCTGTCGCCTTCCTGCCAGGCGGGGTGTGGGGGAGCCTGAAGCCCGGTCTCCACCATCCCACCACAGAGGGGCCACGAGGCTCTGGGGGAGCCGGTGCCAAGGCTGCTCTGCACCAGCAGGGCTCGGCCTCGAGAACCGGGCACCCCCCGCTGCCCGCCTATCTCCGTGGGCTCTGGGCACCCCAACCCGGCCCCTCGCCAGCTGGGCTCATGCGTGGTGCCCCCCCGGCCGGGCACCCTGCAGTGGCGCCGGCAGGAATTTCCCTGACCCCCCCGGTTGTCATTTAGTGACAGTGTTAGACCAACTCAGTGAGCACCCCCACACCTCCCCTGCCCCCCCAATTTCCAGTCCTGGGGAGAAGAGCGGGCGCTGGGCTGCTCACCCTCGGGTGCCCGCCCAGAGGCCCGGGTGAGGGGCGGCCTGTGCCCGGGCAGCTGCAGCCAGCGCGGCGCGGCGCGGCGGGTCCGGCCCCTCCAGGGGCCGCCCCTGTAACCCGAGCCGAGCCGAGCCGGGCGGGGCGGGCCGCGGGCGGGGGGAGGCAGCAGGGCAGGGCCGCCCGGCCGGGAACCGGCGCCCGGAGGAGGCTGAAGGTAACGGGGGGGCTTGGCCCGGCCCGGCCCGGGAATCGCGCCCCAGGGGCCGAGCGAGCCGCGCCCCGGCCGCACCGGGTCCCCCGCTGCAGGGTCCCGCAGCCTGAGCGCGGCGCTGCGGCCCCGGCCGCCGGGTGTGGGGGGCCCGGCCCGATCCCCCCGCGTACCCCTGTCCCAGGGGCCCTGCCCTGCCCTCCCCGCCCCCCGGGCCCTGGGCTGTGAGTGGGGCACTGCCCCCCCCCCCGACTTCGGGTTGTGCCAGGAGTGGGGCACTGCCTTTGTCCCCCCAACTCCAGGCTGGGCTGTGAGTGGGGCGCTGCCCTGACCTCCCTCCTCTTGGGGTGGGCACTGCCCGTGCCCCTCCCAACCCGGGGGCACTGTCCTACCCTCCCCCCGCACCAACTCCCGGCTGGGCTGTGAGTGTGGCATTGCCCTTGTCCCCCTCCAACCCTGGGCTGGGCCGGGAGTGGGGCACTGCACACTGGCCGCTTGTTCTGGGGGAGGCAAATGCATGTTATCCAGGATGGGATGAATGGCCCTTTTCTCTTCACAGCTGGGGCTGTGGCTGGTGGCTGGGAATCCGCTGACGGAGTCTGCCAGGGCAGGGGCGAGGCGAGGAAGCAGTGAGCCCGCCCCGCGGACCCTCCTGCTGTGCAGAGCCTGGAGGCGCTGGGCTCCCTGCTGCACCAGGGTGTGGGGTGAGATCAGGGCTGAGCTCCCAGGAGGGCTCAGCTTGCAGCCACTTTGCCCTGACTGCTCCAGGTAGGGGCAGGTGGGTGCAGCAGGGGGACATGGGAGCTGGCTGTGCCCTGGCAAGTGGGCACCTGCGTGGAGGGACCGGGCTTGCCATTGACTGGGCTGGGCTGGGGCTGTAGCTGGTTCCTATGGATGTGGCGACGAGGGACAGGTTTGCAGAGATGCAGGACAGACTTCGCATCCTGGAGGACCTCAACATGTTGTACATCCGGCAGATTGCACTCAGCTTGCAGGTACAGCACCCTCGGTGCCCTGCCGCCCTCCTGCAGCACCCACCCAGCGCTGGGCAGATCCTGCCTCATGCCATGGCGAGGCACAGGGAGTGCTAGGACAGGCCCCTCCTGAGATCTTTACGGGCTGCTGTGCCAAGGCGCACAGTTATTCCGTGGGTGTCCACGGGTCCGGGCACTTTGCTAAGCACCAACCCTCATTGGATCTTTGTGCAGCCAGTGACTGGTGCTGGGAACCTCTCTGCGCTGGTAATGAGAGGTTTTGGGGATGGTTGAGCAGTTTGCTTCCTGGGCACCTGAGTTCTGCTGGGATGTTGAAGTGCTGAGGGCCTGGGCTGGTGGGGGGCAGCAACCCACATACCAGGGCTGCAGGCTGTAGGGCCGTGGGCTAGCATGCTGTAGCAGTATGGTTGTGTTGATGGATCCCCGTGTGGAGATCAGCACAGGTCTGGGAGCTTGGACTCCTGGGTGCTAACAGCCCTGGCTTCCACCACCCAGTCGGCATGCGGCGCCTGCATGTCCCTGTGCGCAGCGTGGGCAGTGGCCCTGTGTTCAGGAATGCGTGTGCAGGGCTGTGGATTCTGGCTGGGGTGGAGTAGGCATCGTTCCATGTGCCACACGTGCCCTGGTGGAGTCAATGGCCTGGGTGCTTTGGGGCTCATGGTGCAGTTCACCTAGCCTTTTTCCAGGGAGCAACTTGGCAGGGATGAGCATCAGCACCAGGTGCTGGGCTGGCAGGAGGTGCATTGCACCGCACACGGGTCTGGATGGCACCTCAGAGGAGGGTCCAGTGCCAGGGCCGGGGCCTGAGTCTAAGCAGCAAAGGCCAGGGTGGCAGTGCATGCCTCTGGGCAGAGTAAGCACTGGAATGCATGTGGCCCTGTGTTGCTGGGGGAGACTGTATTTCCCAGCCTGCAGCGTGGCCTAGTTGGTGCTGGTGGGAGCATGCTGGGAACTATAGTCTTGGCAAGGCCTCATTCAGCCTCCCAGAGCGTAGGCTTGGGAGATGGCATCTGGGTTGTGCCCAGGCATCCCTGAGCATGCTGGTCGATCTGGGCCCTCACCCTGTGTGCTGCTGGGACGCGGCCACAGGAGCTTTGCTCACCAGCTTCCTGCGCTTAAGGCCAAACCCAGCCACTGGGACCATTCTGTCCCCCGTTCTGGGTGGGGAGTGGGGGCTGGGAGCCAGAACTCCTGGGTTCTCTCTTTGGCTCTCAGGGGGATTTTGATCTAGTCAGTGGGCTGCAGCAGGGGGTGCCAGGAACTGGGCCTCAGAGCTTCCTTTCGCAGCCCTGCAGTGTCTCACTGTGACCTGGTGCCCATCCTTCCCCCCTGTGCTCATTGGTGGGTCGAGTGGGGGGCTGGCAGCTAGGGGACTCTGCTCTCTTCCTCTGCAAGCTGCAGATGGGGGTCCAGGTTGAGGGCTCTCTGAGCTGCTTTTAATCAGGCATTGTCTGCTCCTCCCTTCCATGTCTGCAGTTGTGGCTCTGACCACAGATGGGGCCGGTAGGGACGCTGCTGCCCACACGGGTGCGTGAGAACCAGTGGAGTGACCTGGGGGTCTGGATGACTGGGCAGTGGGGCTGAGGGAGTCCTGGGCATAGGGCCACAGTGGAGGGAGTAGACGTGAGTAGGGCAGATCCCCATCTGGGGGTGTCACAGGAGCGGAGACAAGGAGCTGGACCCCTGCTCTGCCTCTAGGAGGTGCAGATCCTTTGTAGCACATGCATCCTACCCCCCAAAGTGGCTCCCGGCTGTGACCCAAAGCCCTCTAGTCCTAGACCCTCCTCATTTTCCTCTGCTTCTCTTGGACTGACGACACCTAGCCCCTTCCCTGTTGGTCACCCTCTGCAGGGGTCTCTGGGTATAGGCACCCCTGGGTTCCCCCTTTGTGTCTCTACCCTGCTCTTTGGCCTCCCCCCATCTGGCCATGTGCCATCCCTCCTGTGGTGATACCAGAGCCACTGTCCCTGCCTGCCCTCTAGTCGACACCACTTTCCCCAGCATGCTGGGGATCCTGGGATGGGGGATGTAGAGTAGGGAGCCCCTCCCTGCCCAGCCACCCAGGGACTGTCCCCCCCCCCCTTTGGGGGGTTGGGCTGGGCACACACCTGATGCCTGAGATTTGGGGTCTGCATCCTGCCCAGCTCTGGGGGAAGAGGGGACTGATTGAGTCAGGAGCCAGCCTCTGGGGGGATTTGAGCCCATGGCCACCCAGAGCCTTGCCCGCTGTGCTGGCTTGTCTGGGAGGGGGTGGAACTGGTGATTGGGACCAGGAGGGAATCCCAGCGTCTGTCCAGCTCCCTCCCCAGAAGGAGTGACCCAGCAAGCCGATTAGCAAATCTGCCGTGGGCGCAGGCAGCATGAGACAAAGCACAATAGCCGGCTTAGCCGGTGCCAAGCAGAGGGGACCAGCTGCTGCACCCAGAGCTGGGGGTTCCTCGCCCCCCTGTCCTGTCCCACAGGTGGGTCCCACTTCCACAGCAGGTCCATCCTGTGGCTGGGCATGTGGGTGCTCCCTGTGACAGGTGGAGGTAGAGGTGCCCCCTGCCAGGACTCCCTCTGTCTGTGCCCCTGGGGTGCCCTCTGCCTCATCACTTTCCCCGCCATGCTCCTGAGCTGGGGCTGGGTAGGAGGCAGCTGCTGCCCCCTCTTGGTCTCACCCTGGTAGCTTCAGCTGTGTCCATTCGCACCCGACCAAGCAGGGAAATGAGGCAGCTGTCCCTCAGGCTCACCAGTGCAGCCCCCCCCCCCGGCCCCCGTGCTATTTATAGCCAGCTGGTGATGTCATCATTTCCTCCACGCTCCACTCCACGGTGTGAATTGCTGGAGCCACTGGCGCAGCCTTGGAGCTGCCAGGAAACAGCTGCCCCGACCCCCTTCCCCTCAGCCTGCCCCCACCCCCTGTGCCGTGCATCCGCTCCACCGGGACTTTGGCATTGGCATTGCACGGCTCAGCTGCCAGGCCAGGTTGCTGCCTTGCCAGGCCCGGGAGCCGTGCTCAGGCTGGGCAGGGTGCTGGCATGCTGGGGGCACACTTCTAGGAGGGGGAGCCTGGAGGCAGCTGGCAGCTCACACCTGGCATGGACAGCTGCAGGATTGGCAGGGTGAGTGCTGGGGAGACACGGGGCGGGGGGGGGGGGGGCGCTGGGACGGAGGGCAGGCAGGGTGGGGCTTGATGTGGAGGGATGAAATCCAGGCCAGTTTCAGGAAGGGATGGGGCAAGGCCTGGGGGAGACACAGACAGAGACACCTCTTGGCTCCATGGAGTGGGGATGCCCCTCTGTCCCCAGCCTCACTGTAGGCCTGCATGGGTCTCCATCCAGGAGAAGGCTGCCCCACCTGGAGTGTGTAGAGCAGATCTCTGGATCCCAAGGGCTGTTCCTGGCCTGTGTCCAGCCCTGGCAGTTTGGGGCTCACCCCCATCTCTCCTCCCTGTGCCAGGGCTGTGCTTATTGCCTCCATGGGCCACTCCTGGAGCTTGGGGAGGGTTGGCACACCTTGCAGCAGGGCGGTGCCCCTGGCACATGGAGGCACCACTGGTGGGGAGGGGAGCTGCCATCCTGCCTGCTGGTGGGTTCGGGTCCTTTCCTGCAGCGGCTGTTCTAAGGGGGCTGTTACTGCAGGGCTGTGTGGGGAGGGGCACCTGTGCCCAGCCCCTGCCCCTTGGCTTACATGGCCTGAGGCAGCTGGGTGCTAGCATGTTTCCCGGGGCCAGCAGGAGTAGTGCTATGCTGAGGAGCTGTGCAGCCCAGGTGGGCCTCTGGCCAAGGCACAGCCCTCATCCCCCAAACTCCAGTGTAGATCAGGCTCCAGGGAGGGGCTTGTTTTCTTCTCCTGCCTTTGAGAAAGATCAGAGAACTTTGTAAACTCCTCAACCCCTGCCCCAGAACACCCAGCAAGCAGCTGGCGGCTCTGTGGCCCCAGCTAGCCAGGCCTGCACGCCACAGGAGCTGGCCATTATCAGCAGAGCAGCAGCTGAAGGGCTTGATCCTGGACAGGTTCACTAGGGTCCAGAGTCAACACCTGGGGAGGTGAATGGGGCCACTTGCTTCAGCTATGGCCTTGGGTGGATGTTGCTGCATCACGCCACATGTGATGAGTCTGGCCGAGCATCTCAGCAGAGTGTGGCTCCAGCGTGTGGCATATGGGCCCTGCCCTGTGGGCAGGTGTGTGGCAGTGGCCTGGATGGATGCCATGGCCCTGGGACTCTGGACTTCAGGTGCAGCTGGAGTTGACCTCTGGGGTGCTGTGCCATGGTGTGAGTGGGGTGGGGCTGTCTTTCGAGCCTTCAGGACATGACGTTTTGTAACTCCTGGACTCACTTCACACTGTGGCCTGTGCCCCAGTGACTGGTGAACCCAGGCAGATATGTCCTTCTCTGAACCTGGGGCAGGGGCCAGGAGCTGGGCCAGGAGGCTGCATTTCCCAGTGAGCTGGGGGCCCTCATGTGGGATTGGTGACTGGAGGGCAGAGGAAGGGGTTGAATAGCAGCTTAGCAGTCAGTGTTTATTTCCTGATTGTAGCAAAAGATTTGTGAAGAAGGAAATTGCACCCCCTTGACCTCAGGGTTTGGCAGGGAGGGGGGAGCTGAGTACCTGCTGTGTTTCCTGCCACCACTTGAACTGGGCTTTGAGGTGTCCAGGACTTGCTGGGCTTGGGTGAGCGAGCGGGGTGGGTGCTGTGCCTCTGCTAGGCGTGGGCTCTGTTTCACGCACCTCCTCAGATAGGGGTCTGCCCCGTCCTGTTGGATTGCAGGTGTGGGGAGGGTCTGCTGCTTGCCAGGCACAGGGCAAGGTCTGGGAATAGCCGTGTCCCTTTGTGTGGAGGTGGGTGTCTGCTGCACCCCCACCTAGGCACAGGGCACTGAAGGCATGCACAGCCCTGAAGGTGGTGCAGGTCGCTTTCCCACTGCCTTTTGTAGGGCTGGCCCCACAGCCCAGTACAACCCCACCCGCTTGTGAACTGCTCAGGCCCAGAATCCTTGCTGCTCTGGGGAAAGGATCCTGGCTGGCCTGTGCCCAGGGTCTTACGTGGGTCACTCACTGCTGTGGTGTCCTCCTGATGTCAGATCTTGACACAACCGCCTGGCACCCACTGGTCTAAGATGGGGATAAATTGGAAGTGTCAGAGAAGAGTCATGGGAATGATTGGAAGGGTCACAAAACCTGCCTGCTGGGGTAAACTCCAGCGCTGCCACTAGGCTGCTGAACAAAGAGCAGGCTGTGGGTGACTTGGTCCTCATCTGCAGATACCTACCTGGGGAAGAGATACTTAGTGAGGGGCTCTTTGCTTTGGCAGAGGAAAGTCTAACAGCTTCTCCACTGAAGCTAGAAGTCATTTTGGAAACCAAGGTGGATTTTTGGGGTGTGTGTGGTGGTGGTGGTGGTGGGAATTCTCTATTGCTGGCCATTTGAAATCTGGACTTGCTGGTTTCTGAGTCTGCTCTGGGGATGGTTTGGGGGCAGTTTGCAGGCCTGAGTTACCCCAATGTGTCTGGGCCCTGCTGGCCTTGGGATCTGTGCTGCAGCTTCTCCAGTGCCACTGCTGATCAGCCTTGTGGGCCTGCGGTGGCCTGTGAGGTCCATGGCATGGTTCCCTTCAGCTAGTCCAGGTCCTTCCAGGCCTCAGCTAGAGATCCTCTCACACCTCTGCCCCTCTCTGAATGCTTCTCAGCTCTCTCTTGGGCTCAGCAGCCTTTGCTCACCAGCCAGATTTGCTCCTTTACATACATGGCAGCTTCCCACCTTCCAGCCCTTTGTGCTGGTTCCCAGCCTGTGACTTCTTCTTGAGCCCTGCCCCATTCCCAGAGCCACCCAGGGGCTAACCCCATCAGCCCTGGCCCTTCCACACTGGGCACTCTTAGGTCGGGGTGAGGTGGGAACAGCTGCGGTGTGGCAGCCAGCCTGGGAGAAGGAACTGGGCTCTGTCCAGACCTTTGTGCCCTCCCTGATGCCCAGACCCTTGGTGTGGATTTTTCCCCCCACACTGACATGTCTTCAGCCCCCCTGTGCCCAGGCTGCCCCAGGTTGGCTCCCCAGTTGTGTCTTGGGTGGGCAGCATATCTGGGTGTGGGGCTGGCATGGAGCTCATCACAGAGTGGTGGGGGGCACTGCACAGCCAGGCTGTCCCCAGGGAAGGAGGAGTCCCCACAAGGTGTCCCGTTGTGCCAGCCCACAACAGGGCCTAAGGCTCCATTCTGACTCATCTATGGGGGGTGACCCCATACCCACTGGGGCCTTCAGCTTGCCAGCCCCAGAGTGACATCCAGCCTCACTGCAAATGCCCCAGGCCAGGGTGTCCCAGCGCCTCTCATGGGGGATGTGTCCCCAGCCAGGAGTTCTGGGATTCAGTCCTGGATAGCCTGAGATCCTTCCTGTCCTCTGTGGGGCTGCCCCTCTCCCCCCCAGGTGCAGCATGGCCTAGCTGTGTGTGTTTACTCTCCAAAGTGCCTTTCCCAGCCCCTTCCCCCAGTGCCCACAGCCTCACTTGCCCTGCTGCCCATGGCTCTGCCTCCTGGTGCCCACAGCTCCATTCACCCTGCTCTCCGGTGCACATAGCTCCACCCTTGGTGCCCACAGTCACCCTATCTCTTGCCTGTTTGCTTAGGTCCACAGGCCCACTTGCCCTGCACCCTGGTATGCACTACTCCAGCACTGTGGTGGCCACAGCTCCATTCACCCTGCTTCCCCAGTGCCAGCTGCTTCACCCCCTGATGCCCACAGTTCCATTCACCCTGACCTTGGTGCCCCCAGGACACTGACATCCAGAAGAAGATAGACCACGAGATCCGGATGCGGGAAGGGGCCTGCAAGCTGCTGGCAGCCTGTACACAGCGGGAACAGGCACTGGAGGCGACCAAGAGCCTGCTGGTGTGCAGCAGCCGCATCATGGCCTACCTGTCTGAGCTGCAACGCATGAAAGAGGTGCAGGTGATGCAGAGGATGGCCAGGCGGTGAGGACCCCATGCCAGTGAGAGGGACATGGGGCGGCTGGATCTGTGGGGCTGGGAGGTGGTGTGGGCAGATGAGTGCACTGGAGGTGGGCGGCGGGATCTGTGGAGCTGTGGGGTGGTGTGGGGCTGGTGAGTGCACTGGAGGCTGGTCACAGCTCTGCTTCCTCCTGCAGCCCTTCAGATGCTGGCCCAATGGATGATCGCCTGCCCTGCAGAGGGAAAGTCTGCGTGTCAGGTAAGGGGACTGAGTCCCCCACTAGCTCCCTGCTCCTTGGAGGTATGTTGGGATGGGGGCAGGTTTGTGTGGAGAAGAGCCAAAGCTCCCACCAGAGTGATGGATGCCAGGCCTGGGGACATGGCAGCAGCTGCAGGGTCCCAAGCCAGGATATTTGGGCTGAAGGCAACAGTCATCTTGGGGCGAGTCGGGGCCACATGGGGCTCTGCTTAGGGCCCCTCTGAGTGATGAGCTCTTGGCCAGTGGAGGGTGCCTGCAGAAGTGGAGGGGTGGGTAGTGGGTCCCAGGCCTCTCCTCACTGCCCTGCAATAGGTGACAGGTTTGCCCCCACCCCAAACTCTCTGGTGGTTGCAGTCAGGCCCTTAGCTGGCAGAGGCTTCAGGTGGCACTGAGGTGACACACAACTTTCCGTTCAGCTTCTGGGGCTAGTGGGGGGGCATAGCAGCCTGGTAGTTGGGGGACTGGCTGGGGACATGGGAGTCTTGCTCTTCCCACTCCACACCTGTCTTCAGGGCTGTTGGCTTGGGTTGTGCTGGTTCCAGCACATCCCAGACCCATGTCCCACCACTGCAAGCAGTGCAGGGAAGGGCACTGCTAGGCTCATTTGGCTTTTATGGTGACCAGCCTTGCTTCACGGTTTGGTAGAGACAGTCAGGGGCCTGTGAAGATCTGGTTGAGCCCAGGGACGAAGGGGTCCTGCTCCAGTTTCACCAAGGGTGACTTTCTCCCAGCTCCAGCTCTAGGTTGCCTGCAGGCCAGGCAGGTGGAGCAGTGTGAGAGCTGCTGCGAGTGAGGTGGAGTGCTGCCCCCTTTGTTGGCCAGTGGATTGGCGGTTACAGCGGCCCAGTGAATCTGCATTATGCTTCATACACATCCTGTGCCCCCCAGTGCCCAGCCCATGTTCATTCTGTGCCTCCCTCCATTCATTGCCCCATCTATCAGGCAGCACGGTGGGCTCGCTGCTTTACCATCCCCCTTAGCATCTCACCTCTGCCTTCCTCCCCAGATCTCCGGATCCCCTTGATGTGGAAAGACACAGAGTATTTCAAAAACAAGGGAGGTGAGTGTGAGGGGTGGGGTGTCTTGTGGAGGGGGAGAGGCCAGGCAGGGGTGTAAGATCCTGTATGACAGAGGCGTCTTTTCTCCTGGCCAGACCTGCACCGATGTGCTGTGTTCTGCCTGCTGCAGGTGGGCACAGAGATCTATGACACTGAGATGGTGCTGGTTGACCGGACGCTCACTGACATCTGCTTCGAAAACGGAGTCCTCTTGTGAGTAGCTGCCCCTAGGCCACCCTCTCTCCTCCAGCAGGCAGTTCCCAGAGCCCCCCTACAGCCAGTGCTGTCACCCTGCTTCTTACAGCACCCTGCTGGGAGAGGCTGGGGCTGTGGTCACTGGGACCCCCCCCCACCACTGCCATGCCCTGACCCCCACAGCACCCCACTGGGAGAGGCTGGAGTTGGTGTGGATGTGAGCGACCCCTGCAAGCTGGGCTGTGATGGCTCTCTCCCAGCAGCACGGAGGCAGGCCCTGACTTCGAGTTGAAGGTGGAGCTGTACAGTGCGGGACTGGAGGAGGACTCGGTGCTGGGCAGTGCACCAAAGAAGCTGGCCAGTAAGCTGAGCAGCTCTCTGGGGCGCTCCTCCGGGAAGCGGCTGCGAGCGGCGTTGGATGGGGCCCCGGGGAGCCCCGTGAGTAATGGGGGGAGCAGCCCCCTCCTGCTGCCGGCCCCCAGTGTGGCGTGAGTACCCCTTGCCCTTTTTTTGCCAGGTCACCAGGGCCCGCAGGAACCTGACCCTTTGTCTCCTCTTTCAGGGGCCCCAAGTACCACCTGCTAGCCCACACTGTGCTCTCCCTGGCTGACGTGCAGGACGGCTTCCGCACCCATGACTTGGCCATCACCAGCAATGGTAAGAGGGAGGGGTGGCGGGCTCAGGTGGGACAGGGCTTGGTGGGGGCGTGAGAGGAGGGAACAGGAGAAGGGGAGGAGCAGGGGGCAGGGCATGGGGGTGGCAGCATGAGTGACTCCTGCAGAGAGTTCTGCTGGCTGCTCTGTGGGAAGCAGCCCCTCAAGGCCCCCGTGAACCTGGTGTCTCCCACACAGAGGAGAGCTCCTTTTGGCTGCCCCTCTATGGCAACATGTGCTGTCGCTTGGCTGCCCAGCCCAACTGCATGTCCCAGCAGATGATGTGTGGCTTCTTGAAGTTGCAGGTAAGTTCTGCACTCCAGCCTGGAGAGCCTGTGCTGGGGAGGGCATGCAATTGGGCCCTTTTGACTCTGGGGGCTGGCACCATCCAACTCCAGGATGGGGACTGGGGCTGGGGCCTTAACTTTCTGGGGGGCACTGGTTCACATCTGGCCCCAGGTTGGAGACTGGCTGGCTTGTGGGACTGGGAGTGGGCCACAAGGACTCATGCCACTAGCTTTCCTATTCCAACCTTATGTTTCCCTGGGCCACGGTGAATTTGCCACCCCTTAGACATTTAAGTAGAGCCTGGATGTCCATTTCTAAGAGAAACAAGGAGTCCTGTGGCATTCAAAGGGTCTGACGAATTGGGATCTTCTCCCACGAAAGCTCATGCGATAAATAAATGTGTTAGTCTTTAAGTGCCACAGGACTCCTTGTTTGTTTTACTGAATTGGACTAACACAGCTGCCCCTTTGGAATTTGTTTCTAAGAGATCTGTGCTAGTCAGTCAGTGTTCAGGGCTAGGTGCAGGATTCCCTGGCTGAGCGCACAACCTGGGCTGTGTGGGAGCCAGGGGCGTCGCTGGTGCTGGGCACTCCGGGGCATGTGCCCTGAACCCCAGCGCCAGTGCTCCGGATCTCCAGCCCAAACAGGCTGGAGGTTCGGGCCCTAGCTGCTGGCGGCCGCAGCGGCCCCATCCCCAGCTGGGGATCTGGGGCCTGGCTGCCGGTGGCCGCTCCTGTCCCCGTCCCCTAGCTGTGGTGCCTGTCCCTGTCCCTGGCCAGGGGGCGGGGCCTGCAGGCTGGGGGCGGGGCCTGTGCCTGTGCCCCGGGTCCCTCCCCCGGCCAGCAATGCCCCTGGTGGGACCTCAGACTGGATCTTGCAGGGCCTTGGGAGCTGGGGGTTTCTGAGCTGATCAGAGGCAGATGTAGTTGGTGTCCTGCAGTGACTTAGCATGCTGGGGTGACTTAGCATGCTCGGTCTCGGTGTGGTCCCCGCTGGGAAGACCTCCACGTGCCAGAAGCTACTGGCGCCTGACTTTGTTGGCAGCTGCAGCAGATGCCCTGGGCTTAAAAGCCTACCCACGTGGGGAGCCAGCCCTGGCACTCCCCATGCCCTGTGCTAGCCTGATCTCATGTGAGCAAAGCCAGGATCCAGCCCTCCCCACAGCTAGCTTCCTGGGCCCTGCACAGGGCGGGGATGCTGGAAGGGGGCTGAAAATGAACCGTTGGGGCATCCCTGCCCTGCTGTAACTCTGGCCTGGCCCATGTCTTGACCACATCAGCAGGTTGGTGAACAGCAGAGCTGGGCACGACTGTACTGTGTGCTGCGTGGCTCCAATCTCCTCTGTTACCGCCACCCCCAGGATGCTGAGGCTGATGTGGAGCCGACGCTCACCATTGCCATCAACAAGGTGAGAGGGAGAGGCAGCCCATCCGGGGACTGCAGATTGGGGCAGGCTGATCCCTGCTGCCTCTCCTCAAACTCATGCCCATCCCTGCCGGCTGGGGCCCTGGTTGCCTCTTGGGGTCCCCAGCTCAGCTTCCCTTGCAGGCTCAGTCCTGGTAATGGGGGGTTCCTGCCCAGTGTGGCTCCAGAGGGTCTGGTTTGGATGCCTTGCAAGGCTGGCCAGTCTTTGGGGGGAGGTTTCTGGGCCAGGGGCTGGGCAAAGGGAGCTGTCAGGGGCTGGGAGCTGTACAGGAGAGTTGTTGGGTTGGATTGGGTAAGGAACGCTCTCTGGACTGTAGCCCCTGTTCTGGGCTGAGGGCTCTGTGCCATGGCAGGAGACGCGGATCCGGGCCACAGAGAAGGATCCCCGAAGCAAGCTGCACAGCATGTCGGTGACGAACCGCTATGGCGGTGAGGAGGTGACACATACGCTGCTGGCGGAGAACCGGGCTGACACGCAGCGCTGGATGGAGGCCTTCTGGCAGCACTTCTATGACCTGAGTAAGGGGACACAGCTGGGGATGGGGCATCCACCTGAAGGGCACAACCCCCATAGAGAAGCAGGGCTGGGGAGAGAGTCAGCATCCAGGAGCCGGCAGGGGGCTGAATGTGGCCACCCGATGTTGGGTGAGGGCTTGGTGGTGGTCCTTCCCCAGGGCTTGAGCTCAGAAGGCTGTTCCCTCTGCCCTCCATATCTCATGTGGGTCAGGACACGATGGCAAGTAGGTGTGCGCATCAGAGTGCCCTGGATGAGTGTGGGTGAAGGGCACCAGTCATGGTCTGGGGCAAGGAGGCATCAAGGCAGCATGTATCACTGCACAAAGCAGCCACGTGGGGGCAGGCATGCCCATCCTTTCCAGCTGGCATTTCCAGGACACTGGGAGGGGCTGCCCAGTCCGGCCCTGCCAATCTATGGGCCCCGGCTGCCTGGGGAACGGGGTGACCCTGCCTTCCCCTCCCGTCCCCACAGGCCAGTGGAAGCAGTGCTGTGAGGAGCTGATGAAGATTGAAGTGCCTTCGCCACGCAAGCCCCCGACCCCACTGGCTAAACAGGGCTCCCTGTACCATGAGATGGGTAAGGGGAACCATTTGGGTGGGGAGGGGCAGGGATGTCTCTGGCTCTGGGGGAGTCCATGGGGGTGTGGACACAGGGTCCGTGTGCTGTGTCTGTCTTGGTTTCCTGTCTACAGGGCTCTTGCCCACTCTCTGCTAACACAGCTGCCGTGGGGTGACCCCCCCCACTTGCTACCCCCATCTGACTCACTCACCTGAGTTTGTTTCTGTAACCACTCCTCTTTCTCTTCCCTCCTGGCACTGCCCTTCCTCCCTTTCCCGGTCTGTGTCTCTCCTCTCCCCTTCTTGCTGCTCCTGGCACCAGCTCTCCCGGGCCCTGCGGTGCCGCCCTCAGCTTGCGAGGGGCTCTTGCTCCAGGATAACGCTGTCTCTGCTGAGATTCGGGCTCTCCTCTCCTCCTATTACAGTGACAGGTGATATATGGGGTCAGGGAGCATGGAGCCAGCCTGATGCAGCCACAGACCCAGCGGGGTGCTGGGTTCAAGTGGCCTTTACCCATGTTACCTTCTCCACAAAGAGGCATCCATGTGCCGCAGAGATGCCCAGGGCATGGATAGGCCATGGGTCAGCTCAGGAGCAGGGCAGGGGCAGCTGCCTGTGACTCCAGCCAAAGCCTCTCCCAGCAGGGAGCAGTGTGGGGGAGTGGGGCAGGGGTTGAGCTGGCAAGGGTGGGAGTCATTTGTCCTGACCCCCACTGCCTTGCCCCATAGCTATTGAACCTGTGGACGACATAGAGGCCGTGACGGACATCCTGGCGCGGCGGGTGACGGCCATGGAGCTGCAGCCAGGCCTGGCCTGCCCCCCCTGGCTCGCTCTCTTTGAGGGGCCCCCGCTTAGCACATCCGATGCCAGCATCGCCTCTGAGAGTGCCAGCCCCTGCTCACTCCACTCACGTTCGCTCTGGGGCCGGCCTCGCACGCTCTCCTTGGATGCCAAGCTCAGCACGCTGAAGGGGCATGCTGCCAGGAGCCAGGCACCTGCCCCATGCCCATCTGCCAGCCCTCATCGCTCCAGCTCCAGCACCTCCAGCAGCAGCACTCCGGAGTCAGAGCGCCAGAGGCCCCACCCCAGCCGGGGTCCCCACAACTGCCTGCACTCACAGGTCTGAACAGCGGGGCGGGGTGTCCAGAGCTGGCATTGGCCTGGTGAGCAGGCGAGGAAGTGGGTGGAGGGGAGGTAGGAGATGCCCCCCCAACAGCCCAGCCTGCCTCACACCTCTAGCTGGGAACATGGGGCTCAAGCAGCTGCTTTGGCTGGGTTTCAGTGTCTGCTCTCCGTCCGCCGGCACCCGCTCCCTGGCCTTATGCTGAGCACCCTGTCCTTGGGCCCCCAGCAGGGCCTGGTTTGTGGAGAGACCCCCATTGGGGTGGCTGCTCTGCCACCCTGTAGCCAGCTGGGGCATTCCTGGCCAGCTGTGTGGCATTTTCTGGGCACTGTCCCTGCCCAGGTCTGTTTTACTCCCCAGGCTGGGCTGGGCCCTACCAAGGGCCTGAGCTCACCCCCATCGCCCAGCTCTTCACAGGGCAGGGGGCCCCTCCTGGGGCCGTGCTAACCAGCGAGCTGCCTAGGACATGGCACACTGGGGGAACCTTGTGCCCCCCCCAGCTGAGCTGTCCTGTTCCAGCTGCAGGGCCAGGCTGCCCCCTGAGGGTGGGGGGGCTCAGCAACAAAAACTGGAATTACTTTGCAAAAGGTGAACTAAAGGGCAGGGGAGGGGCAGGATTCCCGCTCTAACTGCTTTGCCTCACTTACTGTAACCAGCCACTGGGGATGATGCGTGCCCCCTTTGTCCGTTCCCCCCTCCAGCCCCTGCCCCGTCTACTTCCATGGGGTGGGGGAGGGAGCTGAGGCTGCTGCCTCATTAATATGCATTAAATTTATTTAACGTTCCTAGGCTTTTCTTTTGGGTGCATGTGGGGGGAGTTCTGAGGGGAGATGCTGGGGGCTGAGTGAGGCACGAGTGGCCCACCCTGGGGTCAGGTCAGACGAGAGGCCAACTGCCCTCACCCACCCTGTACGGCTGCAGCTGCTACTTGGGCTGTGAAGGGACACGCAGCGACTATGCCACGTGACCCAGAATCAATCAGCTTGCAGCCCCCACCGCTCCCTCTCCCCCAGGCTGGGGGAAGACACAGCCGAGCCCCCATTCCAGGGGAGCCAGCCCCAGGCTTCCCACCTGTGGCTCAGGGCTACTCTTGTCTTTCCAGCCCCTTCCTGTGAGCTCATGCCAGGCCCCAGGGCTCCTGCCAGCTTGGCACCCTTGCCAGCACTGGGCCTGCTGTGGGCTAAGGACCCTGGGACAACTCTGGCTTGGGGGAGTCAGCATCCCCACCAGGGAAGGCTGGACACCCTGGCTCTGTGACTTGTTAGGGGAAAGACGGGGGCTCAGAGGCCTTGGCACCCCTGCTTCATCAGGTGAGCAGCAGACAAATGGACCCATGGCTGTTTCCCACTGTGTCTTTATTAGGCCCAAGGCCAGGTCCAAGGGCCAGGGCAAGACCTGGCTCAGGGTTTCAGCCAGTGAGCAGAGAAAGGGGGGGCTGGTGGGGATCAACAAGTGCAGGGGCAGGGAAGTGATGGATCCTGGACCTGCTGGTGGAAAGCTGGAGGGGGGAGCAATCAAAGCAGTCCCACAGCCCATCGCAGTTAGGAGAGCTGAGCCCCTGTGGGTGAGTGCTGGGTTCAACAGCTCGAGCTTTCTATGCAGTGGGGAGGGAGGGGCTCTCGGCAGTCTCCCCTCCCTCCTGCTCCCCGCACCTGGTGCTGTTGTCCTGCAGCGAGCACCAGGCTGTGCCCCCTGTGGAAAGAGAGGCACAGTAGTTGGAGGAGATGTTTCTGTCAAGTCCTGTGTCCCCCTGCCTAGGGCAGCCCCCCCCTCCCCTGCTCCCTGGGCAATCCCAGCTCCCCACCCCCCTGCACCTCGGGGAAATCCTGGCCAGGCCCTGCCCCCTAGCCCCATTCCCAGGCATCCTAGCCAGGACAGTTCCTTCCCCCCAGTCCCAAAGGGGGGCGCATGAGAACTAGGGGGAAGGCACAACATGCCAAGGCAGAGATGCCAGTGCTGTGGTACCTGCTGTGGGATCCCACGCTGCCTGCAGCTGGAGCTTGGCCCCACTGCTCGGGTCATCCTGCAGGAGGAAAGGGCACTGAAGCATGGGCAGGGCAGGAAGCCCAGGGCAATGTGCTCCCGAGGGGAGAGGGCGTGTGGACCACAGCTCACACACAGGCAGTGGGACTACACCAGGTTGCCAGCAGGAGATGATCTGGGCCTGGAGAAGTGCCCACCCTGCCCCATGCAGCCAGCTCCCTACTTTCATATGCTTAGGGAGGCTGGACTCCAGGGGCTCACCAGCCTGGCCCAGCAGCGAGGGATCGGGTGAATACAGTGTTAGGGCTGAGGTGCAGGCACTTGCAGTGGGTGCCCCTGCTGATGCTAGATGGACACCACTCTTGAGGAGGGCCCAGGTTGGCACCAAAACCCCCTAGCTGGGGAAGTCCTCCCCTTTAGCAAGCCTGCTCTCTGCCCCTGCATCAGATCACAACCAGCACCCACTAGAAGGGAAAGGCCCCATATCCCATCCCCCCCTGCCCACCCCAATCCTCCCAGCCTGGGGCTGGATCAGAACCAGTGCCCCCTAGAGAAGAAAGGCTGTGTACCCCAGGCCCCACCTTGCCAACTCCCTGCCATGTAAGTTCTTTGAAATCTTCATCTCCCTGTTACCTTCTCTCCTGGCTCCAGGTCGGTGAGCTCTGGCCACCTGCCAGCTTCCTCCCCTGCTAGGCCATTGTGTCTCGACACTGAGAAAGGCTCAGCTGGGCTGCCCTCCAGCACCAGGCGGGGGCCATGGGAGGGCTCCAGTGGTGTCAAACCATCTGTGGGGAGACACGGGGCCTGACAATCTGGCTCTGGCACTTGCAGCTGGCAGAGCAGCAGGAGGCATTACCCCAGCACTGCACAGGTGGCCAGGCTCTGTCAGGCACCACAATGAGATGGTCTGGGTGATGGCAATTCAGGACGTCCCACCCTCTCCCCCAGGCAAGCAGCATGGTGCAGTATCCCTCCAGGGTGGGAGTGGCACACTGGGTAGGGGCTGCGCTGCAGAAGGGAGCAGTCAGACCCTCTGGCTGAGGTGAGCTTAGTTCTGGCACAGCCCAGTGGTTCCCTTTGTGAGCCATGGCACTGTTCTGCCCCGAACACCCACCTGCCACAGGGTCCTCGCTAAGCATCAGAGCTGCAGCCTCGGAGGTGGTGGGATGGCAGGGCCATGGGGAAACAGGCTGGGGCAGAGATTCCAGGGAGCAGGAGCCTGCGGTGGAGAGAACTGGGCATGTTTGAGCAGGCTCCCACCCAGCCAGCAGTGGGGATGTGGAAGCCAAGAGAGGCCCAGTCTGCACATCTGGGAGGGTGCTATGGGGCCCCTCAGGAGGCACCAGCTCAGAGGGGCTCAGGAATGCTGTGGCAGCCACATACGGGGCATCCTCTTCTGTGGACATAACTGGAACTGGGGGGGGGCTCAGAAACACTGGGGAAGGCAGGGTGGTAGGGGGCTGAGAGAGAAGTGGAGAGCTGGCTGTGGGAAGACTGGTAGGGGGTGGAGAATCAGCAGGTGGTGGAGACCCAGCGCTGGGACGGGTGGCAGATGGTGGAAACCTGGTTATGGGAGGGCTGGCAGGGGGTGGAGAATGGGCTGGCACTGGAGACTTGGCTGTGGGA
>ML682125.1:1076891-1089206 GCA_007922195.1 Podocnemis expansa | reverse complement strand
TGGCAGGGGGTGGAGAATGGGCTGGCACTGGAGACTTGGCTGTGGGAGAGCTGGCAAGTGCCAGAGAACCAGCTATGGGAGGGGTGGCCGGCAGTGGAGACCCAGCTGTGGGAGGGCTAGCAGGTGATGGAGACCTGACCCTTGGAGGGCTGGCAGGGGCTGGAGACCCAGCGCTGGGAAAGGTGGCAGGGGGTGGAGACCTGGCCTTTGAAGGGGTGGCAGGGAGTGGAAAAGCAGCAGGTGATGGAGACCTGGCTGTGGGAGGGGTGGTAGGCACTGGAGACCTGGCCTTTGGAGGGGTGGCAGGGGGTGGAGACCCGGCTGTAAGGGGACTGGCAGGGGATAGAGACCTAGAGTCAGTCAGGCTGATAGGAGGGTAAGCCATGGTTTCCTCTGGACAGATGTTGGGCAGATCTTCAGTCCCTGCTGGAAGAGAAGGGGACAGGGGCCCTGTCCCAGCCAGGCTGGTGGGGGGCAGGGGTATAGACCCCTGTGAGCTGGTGGAGGGCAGGGGTGTGGGTCTGCATGGACTGGTGAGAGGAGCAGCCCTGATGGAGCTGGGCTCAGAGGTGTGAAGGCTGGAGGGGGCCTGGACGCAGTCACCCGGCGAAGTAGGGGGCTCTGGCCGCCGGAAGATGTAGGCAGACTCGGTCAGGCTGCGCTGGTAGCGTAGGTAGGGCCTGCGGGGTGCTCCTGGGGGAAAGCACAGAGGAAACATCAGCAGCTGCTTCCCCTGCCCCTCCCACACCATGGCCCACCACTGCCATGCAGCCACCTGGGGGGGGGGCATGGCAGCTGCTTAACTGGCAGACCCCAATAGCTCCCTCATGCCCTCAACAAATGAGAAAGCTGTTTCCAAGCAGCATCAACAGCCTGATAGGAGGGCTGAGTAGGACAGCATGTCGGGACAGGAAGTGAAACAGAATCCCGCAACCAATGGAAAGCACCAATGAGACGGCGGGTATGTGGACTGTGAGCACTCGCCTGGCCTGGCGCCAAGGGGCAATGGGGGTGACTGGGAACCAGATGTGGAGCCAGAGCATTCCCGCTGCCTGAAGAAGTCCCGGGGATTCTGGGAGCGCTTGGAAACCAGCACGGCCGCTTCCTGCAATGAAGATAGACAGTGAGGCAGGGCAGTGAGTGCCTGGGCACAGGGCCAGGATCCCCACCTGAGTGAGGAGGATGCCAGTGTGGGCCGGGCCCCACATGGGGTCCTGAACAGATGGGGGGGTCAGGGCCAGCCAGGGGTGCTCTAGCTGGCTCGCTCTGCAGGCTCCCAGCCCTTACCACAGCCTTCTCGATTGACTCGCTGCGCTGGAACTGGTCCCGCATGGCTTCCTCATGCTCTCGCTGCTGCTGCTCCTGGGATGGATAAAGACCCTCAGAGACAGCTCAAGGAGGTGCTGACCCCCAGTCCTTTCCGCTGGCTCCACCTGTTCCTAGTCATGAGCCCTGCCACGCTGCGCTGCTCCCTGCCCCGTCCTTAGTCAAATTGTGCCCACCCCAGGCTCTGGTGCCACTCCCAGCCCACTCAGGTCTGTCCAGCTTCACTCCAACTTCATGTCCCTGTTGCCAGTCTCAGGTGTGGCTTCCCTCCTGGCCCCATCTGCTGTTTGTCCCTCATCCTCAACCCCAGCGCCAGGCTAATGCTGGCTGCCAGGTCCCTGCTGTCAGGCTGGGCACTGTGTCCACTCACCCACCGGGCCTTCTCCTTCTGCCGTGCCTCGGCCTCCAGCCGCGCCTGCTCCTTCCTGCAGAGAGAGCAAACGAAGCTGGGCAGGAGGACTCAAGGCAGCCTAGGCCCATAGGCCTGGCTCAGCACAGGGTCAGGGCCCCTGGCCAGTCCTGTGGGATGGGGCGGGGGTGCATGGTGGGATGGGATGGGCAACTCACCTCTGTTCCTCAATCTGTTTCTCTTTTTCCCGAAACTTGCGCTCTCGCTCAGCTGCCTCCCTCTTCTCCTCCTCCATGCGCTCGCGTTCCCAGCGCTTGCGCTGCTCCAGCAACCGCCGGCGCTCCTCCTCCTTTCGCTGCTCCTCTTCCCTCTGTGGCATGGCACGGACACTGGGCTTGAGTTCCAGTGGACCCAAGCAGCCTCCAGCACAAAGGGCAGAGCAGCAAGGGAATCCCTGCAGGGCTGGGGTAGACGCTGATCCCAGAGGCCAGGCGCAGAGCTCCTACCAACACCTGGAGCAAGGTGGGCAGGCCTGTGCTCGGCCTCATCCACCTGCCTAGGCACAGCCCCTTCGTCTGATTTCCAAAGGCATCTCACTCGGGCAGTGCTGCAGGCACACACCAGAGGGTAGCACCTGCAGCTGGTTGATGTGAGAACACCCCAGCAACTCATGGGACACATTACTTGGACATCTTGCTGCAGACCCCCCCACCCCCCCTTGCAGGAACCTGCTGGGAATTCAGTTCCTGGAGCCCTGACTGGAACCAGGGGAGGGCGGGAAAGGTTCAGAGTCCAGACCCCAGCCCCAGCACCAAGGAGCACAGACGGGCTAAGCCAGGGGTTAAAGTTACCTGGAACGCCCCAGAATGCCATTCTGGGGCCCTGTATCTTTAGGGGGACAGCGTTCCAGGCCCCCTAAAAATAGGGGAATGCCCCAGAATGCTGCATTCCAGGGCCCCCTAAGAAGAGAAAGAATGTGTTCGAGCACGTTCCCCTAGGGCTGGCTCAGAGAAGGGGCTGGGGGACTGGAGTGAGCCCAGCCACCCTTCTCCTCCTTTCCCCAGAGCCTGCAGCAGCCCACCCCTTCCTGCGGGGCCCAGCGGTGCACATGGCCCTGACCCAGTCTCAGGCCTGGGCCTCCTCTCGCTGGCCAGCTCGTGCTGTCTCCAGCCTCTCTTCCCCCAGGCTGGCTCCTCAGCCACCTAGGTGGCATGGGTAAGAGGGGGCTGGGGGCAGCTGGGGGTGGAGAGTGCCCAGGGGATGGGGGTAGGAAGAGGGGGACGGGATGGGGGCTGAGAGGAGGACATGGGGGGCAGTAGCTGGGGTGGGGGTAGGCATGGGGGGAGCAGTAGCTGGGGTGGGGGTAGGCATATGGGGGTAGTGGCTGGGGTTGGGGTGCAGGCATGTGGGAGGCAGTAGCTGGGTAGAGGCAGGTGTTTGGGGGGCAGTAGCTGGGGTGAGGGAAGGGGGCCTGGACCTGTGTGAGGGGGCCCCAGAAATTTAGGAGGGTTCTAGGGCCCACCAAATTATACTTTAACCCCTGTGCACAGACAAGCATTCCACTTGCCCACCCAGTGTACCTGCACCTCATGAGCAAACTGCTCCAGCTGTTCAAGGGGTGCTGCTGGGGTTGGGGGGCACAATGCACAGACTGGGGGCAGCTGCTGGCTACAGAGTTGTGGAGCAGGGTCCTTTGCCTGCTGTGGGTGGGGAGCCTGCACCCGTGTAGGGGGTTCTTTGCACAGTGCTGTTTGCTCACCTCAGCCTGCGCCCAGAACGAGTCCCGTTTGGTTCTGCGGATCTCCAGGGCGGGGTTTGTCTTCCTGTAGTTGGTGCCCTGCGGGGAGATGCAGAGGTGGGTCCAAGGCCAGCTTATAGCAGCCCCCCTCAGGCATCTCCATCCCTGACTGGGCCATAGCATCACAGGGAGGGGGAAGGGCCTGTGCATGGCATCATCCCCCTGAGCTGGGTGGGCTCCCAGCTGCGTCCAGCACAGGCCTGTGGAGGGAGCGAGTGTGAATGCAGCCGAGGCGAATGGGGTCAACTGAAAAATCCAGCAGCTCCTCCTATGCACACCACAGCAGCCATCGGCTTGGACTCAACCCCACGCTGTCACTCACCACCAGTTCCTCACAGCTGCTGCCTGGCACTCTCTCAGAGACAGCACCCCTCACGGGTGCGAGCTGGGACAGCAGGCGGTGGAGCCCTTCCTGTGTCACCTCATCTGGGTGGCGGGCGCTCAGCACCAGGCCAGCCTCCTGCGTGGGGGAAGGTGGACAGCATCAGTCCCCCAGGGACACCCCATCGCTGCCCCCCCAAGGGTCCAGCTGCCCTTTCCACTTGCAGGCTGGGAAGGGACCTGGCCGGTGAGGCAGCTCGCCTGGTGCAGGCGCTGGATACACCCTGCTTTGTGCTCAGCTCTGGGACGTGCCCCAGGGCCAGGATGGTGGCTGGCTGGGTTTGCAGCCTGTCTTCTTCCCATCCCCCAGTCCCCAGGCTCCTGGCTCTAGTCCCAGGTATTTATAGGTCCTTGGGATCCACGGGCTTGAGACTGTCCTGCTCTGGCTGCCGAGGGCTGGGTGCCCAGGCTGGGGGGAGACAGTGTGGGGCCTGCCTTGAGCTAAGATACCTCTGGGCTCTGGCCCTGGGCATGGGGCAGACACAAAGGACGCAGGGGGGAGAGAGGGTCCAGCTGCTCATGAACCCCTTTTCTGCCCGGGGAAAACTGGCGCCAGCCCCCCAGCTCCAGGGCCAGGGAGCTGGGCCAGGGCGGGGAGGAATGGCGGCCAAGGCTGGGAACGGCAGAGCCTGAGTCAGCAGTGCCAGGAATGTGCTGAGCAAAGTGTCCCCAGGCCGGCGGCTCTTCTGTATAGGATATCCCCCCCCGCCCCTACTGCGCTCCTGCCCCACTCCCCACAGCACCCCCTGCTGGGAGACACCCCCAGTGGGGTAGCTGCGAGCTCCCCCCAGCCAGCGACTCCACCCCGCTGCCCCCAGCCAGCAACCCCGCCCTGCTCCCCACAGCCAGTGACCCTGCCCCACTCCCCCCAGCACCACTGGCTGGGAGATGCCAGTACTGGGGTAGCTGGGGGCTCCCCCCCAGCCAGCAACCCCGCCCTGCTCCCCCCAGCCACTGACCCCGCCCTGCTCCCCCCAGCGCCCCTGCTGGGAGATGCCAGCGCTGGGGTAGCTGGGAGCTCCTCCCAGCCAGCGACCGCTTCCTGTCTCTCATGCAATCTTTGCCATGCTCCGCGCTCCCATGGGGCCAGCCCCTGGGTAAGGCAGTCAATGTGTGGGGCAGCAACTCACCCTGAAGAAGGCCTTGATGGCAGGCAGGTGTCCTGCACAGGTCTGTCTGTAGGACTCTGGCACCTTCTCCCCCACCTGGGCACCAAGCAGACACCAGCTCAGCGGAGCAGCCAGGGCCAGAGTGGGGCCTCATGCCAGGCCACTTCCCTCCATCTCCAGCTGCGCTTCATGCCTCTGGGGCTGGCTGCCATGCTTCCCCCAACCAGGGATTTCCCTAACACCCCCCCTGAATTTCCCAACACTCCCAGTCGTCAGCTAGTAACAGTGTTATACCAAATTAGTCAGCACCCCAACAACCCCTTCTACACCTCCCCCTCCCCCCAGTTTCAAGTCCTTGGGAAGTTGCTGCCCCCAACAGCCCACAGAGAAGACCCCTGGAAAGAGACATGGGTCATTCCCCCCATGGACATAGAATTTCACTGAGCTGGGCCAGCCTGATCGCTGCGCTGTGTCACCAGGATTGAGGCTCCCCAGCCCTTCAGAGGACCCTCTGCAAGCCCTGTCCTGCGAGTTGGCTCAAATTTTCCCTTCCTTAGTTTCAGGCACCAAGAGGGCAGTTGTCTTTGGGACTGAGCTGCCTGGAGCCAGACCGCTCTGACTGCAGGATTGGGAGCAGGGCCTGGAGCACGAAGGATTCCCCCTGCTCTGGAAGGCAGGGATCTGCCACCCTAACTACAGGCCCCAGGGAGCTCACAGCACTCCTGCCCCACTCCCCACAAGCCCCCACTGGGACAGACTGGGGCTGGCCTAGCCCACTGTGTGAGCTGGGGTGCCCTAGTGGCGACCACTCTCAGCCCCCCACTGCTGGCCCTCGAGGGAGGCTGTGGCCAAGCGAAAGAGAGCAGCCTGCAGTGCGGGGGCCATGACAGATCTGCGTACAGCCCCGTCCCGTGCCAGGCCAGGTGGCATGTCTGGGCCATGTGGGGCACATGCAGTTCCCTGACTCCAGCGGCTCCTGCAGGGGATGGGGCTGGACACACCCAAGGCCTGCCCAGACGGGCTCCCTCCACCCACCCGACGCCAAGAGCTGGGAGAGGTGAGGAGTCGCTCAGGGCTCCAGATGGGACCTGCCATCCAGCCCAGATGAGCTGGAATGAGAAGCAGCTTTGGTTGGCTGGGCCCTGCCTGCAAGAGTCAAGCACGTGGGGAGGGAAGTCCTTAGGGCACTTGGCAAGGACCCCACACAGGGCCTTGCCAGCCATCTGTGACACCCAATGAGGCCAGGGCCCCCCAAACAGGCACCCAGAAAAATAAAGCCCCCGTGGCTCGATTCTGCAGGCGTTAGGGAGCACTGTGACCTCCCCCAGTAGGTCTGACCCCCCACCCCCAGTGGAGGGCAAAGAGACCCCTTCACCAGCTGGGACTGGGACTCCCATCGTGTGCACCCTCACCCAGTTGATGAGGATGATGCGGGGCTGCCCGGAGCTGGGGTCCTGTACACGGCACAGACCATACATGACGCTGCTACTGGAGAACTTCCTGGCCAGCTCATCCGCGCCGCCGGCTGCAACAAGAGCATGGGTGGGTCAGCAGGGAGGGGAGGGTTTGGCCTGGCCCAGCCCAATCGCCCAAAGTACTCCAGAGGCACAGGGGAAGAACCCCACCTTTCACCACCCCCTCCCTGTGCTGGGGGGGCACTGGGGCAGCTTCCCTAGCCGTCCTTATTCCCCTCCCCTCACAGATGAGGGCAGCTCCCCTAGTGCTTCTCTGTGGAGGGGCTGGAGGGGTGCACTGTGCTGCAGTGGCCAGTGGGGGGCGCTCTACACTGGCAGGCAGTGCTGGGCCCCTGTGTGGCACCAGGGGGTGCTGTGCCGCAGGGAGCAGGGCGGGGAGCACGGCCCAGGGTGCTATGCTGAAGGGGTGCATCGGGGGTTGCGGTGCTGCAAGGAATGGGCTGGAGGCATGGTGGGAAGTGCTATGCTGCAAGTAGCAGGGGGTACAGCAGGGGGCACAGCGCTCTGGGGAGGGGGCCCCCCCCCGGCAGGCAGCAGGGGCACTGTGCTGTGGGGTGCAGAGAGTGCAGGGGGGGTGCTGTGCTGCAGTAGGAGGCAGCGGCAGGAGGTGCCCTTCCTGGGGCACTCCACTGAGCTTTTGGAGCAACCAAGCGGGGGTGCTGGGACAGCAAGGCCCTGGGCCCTTGTGACTGAGTCTCCCAGTGTCTGGGGTGCAGCTGGCAAGCCCCTCGACCCCTTCTGTCATGCTGCCCCACAGTGCTGTGATAAGGGCCGACCCACGGTTTTTTAGCACTCTAGGCCAACACTGATTCTGGCACGCTGCCCCTCCCAGCGGGGATCTGGCCGTAGGCGAGGAGTGCAGCAGGGTGGGATGGGCTTGCCCCCCCCCCAAGCCCTTGGTGCCCCCAACTGTTGATGCTCTAGATGAACGCCTAGGTTGCCTCTGTGTAAAGACTGGCCCTGCATGTGATGCTGCTGGCGGGCGTTACATGACTGCCCCATTGCATCCTGGGGCCACCAGCACCAGGGGACCAGGCTGAGCTGGGCTGGGGCTTTGGATCCCTTGGGGGTGAAAAGGTTGGGAGAGGGGACCATGGGTCCAATGCCCTGGCAGCCTTACCTCCCGAGTCAAGGAGCTTGAGTTCATTGTGCTTCTCGTAGGCAAAGATGGCCCTGGAGGGGGAGAAGGGGAGGTCAGACTGGAGGCGAATTACGGCAACTCATCGTGCCAGCCACACCAGGCAATTACTGGCTGCTGAGCCCTGGGGGCAGCTCACGGGTCTGGAACGGTGGGTCCCAAACTGGGTCATGCTCCCAGCACCTGTCTGCGACTCCCCAGAGCTGCAGTTGGGAGCGGGACCAGAACTGTGGTTGGGGGCCACAATAGGGACCCAGGTCATGGTGGGGGCTGGGTTGGGGCTGCAGGGCCCTGAGCTGGGGCTTGAAGTTGGGACCAGGGATTTCCCTAACACTCCCCTTACACCCCCCTGAACTTTCCAACTGCCCCCCCTCCCAGTTGTCAGCTAGTAACAGTGTTGTATCAATTTAGTGAGAACCCCCCACATGACCTCCCCCCGATTTCAAGTCCTGGAGAGAATACTGGTTGGGACTGGGGCTGGTCAGGATTGTGTCTGGAAGAGCTGCAGCCTTGGGGCCAAGGTGACACGAGAAATGCCTCACAGTGTGGAGCTCTGGTCTGGAAGGACAGAAAGATGGCCCAGACCTACGGCGGTCAGGGACCCCAGACCCTGTGGCAGGTGCTGTTCAGGGCAGGGATCCAAGCGTGCTCCATCAGCCCCCAGCCATGCTCAAGGCAGAACCGCAGCAGCCTGGCAGGTGCTGCACGGAGCATGTCTGTGGAACACACAGACGGGTCCTGAGACGCAGCAGACATGGCGCATGGCCCGCAGGGGTACTGTACTGCACACTGTGGTTCCAATACGCAGCGGCACAGCGCTCACGGTGCATGCTCCGCCGGGCACAGAATATTGACTGGGGCGCTTCTGATACGCAGTGGCACAGAGCTGCAGAGCAGACACCCTGCTGGGGGCCTTGTATTGCAATACCAAGAGCCCAAAGGCAGTTCTGGCAGGGCCCAAAGACTCCCGTCCTCCACTCCAAAGCTCTGTCCCACCTGCTTTACTGCCCCACTCAGCATCCCCATGCCTGGCTCCCATCCCTCCCCTGCAGAGGCCCCATGGGCTGCTCCAGCTTCTAAGGGTGAAACTGCAGAGGCTTCATGCCTGGCTGAGTGCTGACCCCAGAGTGCTCCCCGCTTTCTGGCCCCATTCACGGCTGGGGACAGGATACAGAAGGAAGTGGCTTTCCTGCAGAAGTCGGGCTGCTGAGTGGCTGTGTAAGGAAACAAGTCAAGATGGAGAGTAAGGATCCAGCCTGCACCCCAAAGTGGATGGTCAGACAGCCAGGGGCTGCAGGGCCCTTTCCTGCCCATGCTGACTCAAGCTCCCTCATGGTAGGGGCCACCTGTAGAAGGGCAGGAATGCACCAGCCCCAACCCACACAGCTCACCCCCTCGCCTCTGCGCTTCAGCTGTTCTGCTCATACCAAGAGAGCCCCAGTCTCTCCTCTGGCAACCCCTCGGGTCCCCTTCCCGGCTCAGTTAGTGGAACTGCAGCTGGCAGCATCCGTCCCAGGATAATGGGGACGCACGATCCGGCACAATGGTGGGAGGAACCGTGGCAGCAGCAGGGCTCCCTGCCTGGAACAGCCCCCAAGGCCAGCCTTCCCACACCCATTCCCCATCCCATCTCCCTGCTGACTCCCTCACTCAGCACCCTGCCCTGTCCCCCCACAGTACCCCTGCTGGGAGAAGTGGGGCTGGAGTAGCCAGGAGTGCTTCTCCCCACCAACGCTCCAGCCTTGCCCCCCACAGTGCCCCTCAGAGGCTGGAACTAGAGCAGGGGTCTCAAACTCAAATCACCATAAGGGCCGCACAAGGACTAGTACATTAGCCCAAGGGGTGCACCCCTAAACCCTTTTCATACAACAATATTGCAAATATCAGTAATGACAGTGTCATTGTGAGCCACAGGAAATAGCTTTAGGGGCCACATGCAGCCCACAGGCCACGGGTTTGAGACCCCTGAACTAGAGTAACCTGGAGCCTGCCCCAGGTCTCTGGCCCTGCTCCCTCCAACGCTGCCATTCCAAGACCTGACAGTCAGTTAATCTGTTCAGCTGCTGGTGTTGAGATCTGAAGTGAGCCTAAGGCCCAGTGTGATTGGGGTGGGGGGAGAAGATGTAGTGGTGGGGAAGAGATACCAGATGCTGCCACAGAGCCCAGTCTATGAAGCACACTCCCCAGGATTTCATTGCTTAGAGAAAGAGCCCCCCAAGATCCCTCCATTCCATTGCCTGGGTCTCTGGACAGGGTCACCCTATTCGCAGGGCTTTGGTCTGCCCAGTTCTGCAGGACCTTTCCTTCCAGGGCTCTCCCAGGAGTCAGCTTCTATCCCCGCATTGCTCCTAGCTACCTTCGTGCCTCCAGGCAGTCTCAGCCCCCTGCCCTGGGGGCTCATCATGGGCGCTTCTATGTAATTTGGCCAAGCCAGACAGATGGGGCAACTTAGCCTGGAAGCAGCCTCATCCAAAGGGGAGGCAGGACTGGGGCTGCCTGGAGCCATGACAGGACTGCAGCATTAGAAGAGAGGAAAAGCTGGCTCAGATCCTGGGGAACTGAATCCCTCTCCAGGGAGCTGGTTCCACAGGCCGTCCCCCACAACTTCCTTTGTCTCTGCACAGCTCCAGTTACCCGACATGTGACAACACGCTCTGCTGGTGTGGAGCGCCACAAGCAGGCATACGGCTCTGTGTGCGCCCTTGAATGGGGGCAAGCCTGGTGCACCAGATGGACAGGGATGGGACCTGCTTTGGCTTCCCACAACATGGCCAGGTCACGCTCTGGCATGGCTTTCGCTGCCAGGGTGTGGGAAAAAGGTGCCAGCTCTGGGGCTGCACTGAGTGTGAGAACGCCCAGGGGCCCAGGAACCCCAGCATTCACAGACCTCACAGGGCCCAGCCAAATCAGCCTGGATTGGAGCTGCTGCTGCCCTCTTCCGCTCACTGGCCTGGCTGTCACGCAGCAGGTGGGAGCAGGGCAGGGTGAGGGGCTGAGCTGTTGCCTACACACCTGGGGGGTGGAGGGGGGCAGGAAAGGTGGTGAAGAGGGAGGAGAATGTGACAGGGCTCAGTCCTTCCCCTCCCAGTTCCTGCCTGCCACTTCCCCTTGCACTCCCGCCTGGCTCGCACCCAGCATCCCCACAGGGCGACGTCACTGCTCAGTTGGGCCTGGAGAGCTGGGCCCAAGCCACAGAGTGGCATGTGGTTTCTGGAGGAAGCCCCGGCCCCAACCCAGTGCAGTGGGGAGGGAGGAGGGGCCCTGGGGCAAGCCAGATTGGAGGGAGCCCATCTTGCAGAGCGGAGCCTGGGCCAAGCTTCAAGACGAGCCACGGGGCCTGTCTGCTGCTTTCTGCAGGGGGATGGGGGGGGTGAGTTCCCAGTTTGGGGCTTGTCTCTCTGATGACAGAGGAGCCAGAACTGCGGTTTCTGCTAAAGTCTGTTTACCTCCTGCACCCAACACCCACCCCCTTTGGAGGCAGAGGCCTGAGAGTCTGCATGGCCCTGTGGAGCAAGGCCCCTGGCTCCCACATGTGGCCGCCAGAAAGGATGTGGAGGACAAGCAGCCCCGGCAGGGGAGGGGCCTGGCTCCCAGTGGCTCCGTGTGCAGCCCACCCCTGCTCCCGGGACGCTCTGCAGACTCAGCTTTCAAATAGCCATTGGGTGGCCAAGAACAGGACCCAGCCGTGGCCAGCTCTGTCCGAGTACTTGGCTGCCGTGGCTAGCCGGCAAGAACAGCAGAAACGGGCCCAGGGGCTGCAGCTGGGAGAGACTGGATTTGGGGCAACCAGTTCTCCCCCACAGGCCAGCCAGTGCTCCTGCCCCACCCCACAGCGCTGCCTGCTGGGGAGCAATACAATTGTTGCTGCAGGAGGCCCATCCCCAGTCCCTGCCTTCTCCAGAGCTCCTTCCTGGGAGCGTGCTAAGTAAGCTCTCTGGGCCAAGCAGCTTGGGAAAAAAGTCCAAAATCCATGGTCAATTTCATAACCAGTCTGCCCCCCCCAGTGCTCCCGCCCCCCCCAGCCTCTGTTCCAGCAGAACTGCAAGCTCAAGGTTTTCTCCCTGCAGCAATCTGCTATCCTGTCCTGGGGGTTGGCGCCAGGGAATGGGGCTGCGGGAGCTCTCCTGGAGTGGGGAAGAGGCAGCTGGGGCAGGGGTGGATCTAAGGCAGCCCAGCCAGGCAGCACCTTGCAAGGTGCAGCTTAAAACAGGTGGGGTCCAACAGCTGTTTTCGGCCAGTGACACAGCCGACATTTACACCAAACACCCTGTGGGCCAGGGGTTTAGAGCAGCCACGCCTGGGAGCCACAACTCCTGGGTTTCAGTCCCTGCTCTGTGGAGAGGCAGGACTCCTGGGTTCTGAGCCATGTGCCTGCTTTGTGCCTCAGTTTCCTCACCTGGACAGTGCTCCTGCTCCTGCTCCTGCTCCTGGGGGAACAGTCCACAGGGCCAGAGAGGTGCCCAGTGTCTCCCTGATTCCCTGCAGAAGACCCTGACCCCAGCCAGGACCTGGCAGACGCTGGGCTCCTGGCAGCTCCTCAACCCCGGGCCAGGCGGCTGGGCAGTGCCACACCGACTTTGCCCTGAGACCCCTAGTCTCTTAATGCCACCTGGGGGAGGGCGAGGGCCACTGAGCCTCAGTGCGGAGCAAAGGGCCCCAGCAGAGCCTACACCCCTTACCCCTGCCCCCCTTCCTGCCACTCGCAACCCCTGCTCCACTGTGCACCCCCCTGCTCTGCC
>ML682125.1:1052468-1076881 GCA_007922195.1 Podocnemis expansa | reverse complement strand
CCCGGCCCGGCCCGGCGGACGCACCAGTCGGTGGCGGCGCGGCGGTTCAGGATGTCCTCCTTGGCGGCCAGCAGGGCCAGGCGATGCGTGTCCAGGTTGGGGCGGCTCATGGCCGGGTCCCGGTCCCGGTCCCGGCCCCGCTCGGCGCAGCCCGGAAAGTTCCTGCCGAGCCGGCGCCGCCCCGCGCCCCTCCCGTCCCGTCCCGTCCGGTCCCGGCGGGGAGCCGAGCGCAGCGCAGCGCAGCGGCGCCGAGCGGGGAGGGAGGGAGCAGGGCGCCGCGCCCAGCTGCGGGAGGGAGCCAGGCAGGGAGAGGGAGGGGCCGGGGCCGGGGCCGGGGCCCCGTTATCGCCCCCCAGGCGCAGGCGGGAGGAGCCGGGGCTGGCTGGGGCCGCGGGACTCCTGAGCGCCCTGCCCGGCCCGGCCCGGCCCGGCCCGGCCCGCCCCAGCGCACTTGGGGGGCTGGGAGCCGGACTCCTGGGGTCTCGCCCTGGCTCTGCGAGGGCAGCGGGCGCTAGTGGTTAGCGCACCCGGGCTTGGGAGCCAGGACTCATGGGTTCCCGCCCCACCCCGCTCTGGGAGAAATGGGGGGGCTAGTGGTTTTGGGGGGCTGGGAGCCAGGAGTCGTGTGCTCCAGCCCCACCCCGCTCTGGGAGCAACGCAGGGGGCTAGTGGTCATTTGGGGGCTGGGAGCCAGGGCCCTGTCTTCTCTCCCTGGCTCTGGGAGGGCAGTGGGAGCTAGTGGTTAGAGCCCGGGGGGGGGCATCTGTTCTCTCTCCAGCTCTGGCAGGGGAGTAGGTGCTCTAACCATGAGCTCCAAGGGCTGGGAGCCAGGACTCCTTGGTCCTGTTGATGACTTAGCATGGTGCCTTAGGCAAGTCCCTTCCTCAGTTTCCCCCTCTGTCCAGTGGAGATTGTGGCCCAGGAGAGCCTGTGAGGCCCTGTCAAGGGGGGCACATCTACATGCTGGAGTTGAGCTGGAGAACTGCATTCAGATTCACACTCCCCTTAACCCAAGTTAACTCAGAAGCAGACCCGTTTCCTCAGCACCCATCTAGCGCCTCAAGCCGTCATGACCCAGCCCGTCCTCTCTGTCAGGGACTGGGGTCCCCACTGGCTAGCCTATTGACTCATTCCTCTGCAGTTGTTAGATCTGCAGCCTGGCCTGTTTACGGACTGCCTGTGCTAACACACCCCTGCTCACACGGGAGCTGCTGCCATGGCCGGCAGGAGGTGCACTAACTCCCTCGATGACGCGCTCTGGGGTGCTGAGGCACCAAGGGGATGTGGCCCCCAAGGGGAAACACAGGAGAAGGGGGCAGTGTGCATCCATGAGTGATTCCACAGGGCTTCAAGGATCACATGTGTGATGAGTGGGCATCACCTCCAGGGCGTGGGGGCATGTGAGAAAGGTCCCTGCTGGGGCAGGGAATGGTCCCATATGACGCAGTGAGGCCCGTGGCCAATGCAGATGGTACAACCCCCCTCTCCCTGCCCCAGGGCAAGGAGGGCCTTGCATTCTAGCCCTAGGGGCTGTGACTGTGTCACTGTGCTCCCCAATGGCTCCATCTGCAATCTTTGGAGCTGCTTCTCTCCCCCCCATTGCCTGGCTCAGCCCTTAGCTGGGAGGGGGAAGTTGGCAGTGGCCACAGTAGCAAGCGAGCAGGAGCAGCCCGTTCCCTTATTTGGTCAATGAAACCACCCAAAACCCCAAACCCAGAGAGCAGAAAAATATTTGCAGTGCCAGGAGAGGCCAGTTGGAAAATGCAGGGTCAGCGCCCTCTGTGCACAGCAGCCGGGGTGGGAGTGGCAGCCACCACGCAGCACCCAGGGAGCAGCTGGGGCTCCCCCATCCCCCCAGTACAACCACCAGGTCAGACAATTCTGGTGTAGCAGAGCTGCCCCGACCCAGCATCTCCCCTGCTGCTCTGTACAGCCTGGCATCCCCTCCCTCCCCTGCCACTGGACCAGACCCATGGCCCATCTAGCCCCATGACCTGTCTTGAGTGAAGGTCCCCTCTCCTGCCACTGGCCAATGGATCAGGGCCATTCTGGTCCCGCCATGGCCAACTGGCCTCTTCCTATACACAGCCGCGTCAGTGTGCCAGGACTGAGAGCGCTGGCAGACAGCTACGCCCCACAGTCCCCTCAGGAAACAGGAGTATTGGGTGGAACAACAGCTCAGCTCCTCACTTCTGTCAGCCTCTTGCCCCAGGGCAACACCTAGGTGACCCTGCCCTTTTTTGGTACACACAGCATCCTCTATCCCTATCACTGTAGTGTGGGCCAACTCACCATCTTGGCACCTCCTCGTGGCCATCAGGGGAATCAGCTCTCAGGCAGGCAGACGCCCCTCTCTGCAGCGTCCTATCCTTCAGTCTGTCTTCACTGCACCCTCTCTCTTGTGACCCAGCCCTCCCAGTGATTCACAGTCTGTATCCCCAGGCCCCATCTCCAGGAGATTCTGCAGTTCATTCTCACCTCTTCTTCTACTTGTAGCCACTACTCCAATGGCAATCAGGGAGGAGGGAGGGGAGCTGGACCCTGGCCCAGGAACCCCATGTATTTTAGTTTTTCACTCCTCCCCCCCGACTCTTTAGTTACTTTTCCTAGGCACTTCCCTGCAGCCCCAGTGCTTTCTCTGCTTTTGCTTCAGGGCGCTTGGCTCTGTTGAGCTCCAGCAGGAATCACTGCTCTCTCAAGAATGCTAACAGAACTTCCTCTTCAAGCTCCATGGAGTCACTCCCCCTGCTCTGCTCTGCAGCTCCCTTTTATATCAGCCTCCTGGGCCCTGATCAGTGGCCGTACAGTCCCTTCCTATTGGCTACCTTTCATGTTTTCATGTTTTGTACTAATAGAAAGGTTGTAATCTGTCAGGAGTGATTCTATGGTTTATATATAGGTCTCTCATCTGTATTGGAAGTTAGGAATAGGTTTGTTCTATTTGTGTTTCAACTCACTGGATTCTGGGAGACTCCCTGGACTGGACGTCTACAAACCATCGTCTCAATGGCCCATTAAGGAAGCTCCCAGGCTGTCACAGGATGCACATCTGTGCTCCCTGGGTTATGATCTATATGATTTTCCTGTTCACTTGTACACTGTGACACCATGCAGTGTTTCTTTGTGGATGCTAATAACCTAGTCTACATTATTAGTATCATTTCATGTTTCCTACAACTTCATGCATGTGCACAGATGTGTGGCATGTTTAGTATGGCTTGGGGAGTTGGCTGATGGACAGAACAGCAGCAAGCAAGCACCTGTAGGAGACAAAGTTTTGCTAACTGAGGTGGCTGGGAAGAGGCAAAGGGATCACGTCTGCCCAGAAAGGGAGGGTTTGAGGGGGTTTGGAGGCAAAGAAAAACACTTGGAAAGATTTGAGGCTTTTGGCTTTGGACTCTTCATCTTCACACAACTTCAAGCAAGATCTGGGCTCTTCCTGGTCTTGGGCAGAGAATAGCTGTACAGACATCAGACAGCTGGGCACCTTGAGCATGACCTTGGACTATGAGGGCAGTTTAAGTTAGGGGTCTCAAACACTGCCTCCTGCAGCCCATGATAACCCCCAGAATCCTGGGGCTCCCACCTTTCCAACCTTGGAGTTTTCTGAAGACAGAGACCAAAAGCCTCACCTCCCCCCTGCGTTATCAGCTATTGCCAGGGAGGAACTGAACTTCTGCCTGGGAGCTGCCCTATTCACATGCGGCTGTTGATTGCCCTATTCACATGCAGCACTTGATCAGAAACTGCCCTATTCACATGCAGCAGCTGAAGCAGGCTGAGCTGTCCAGAGAAGGCTCAGGTGTGGGGGGCCTTAAAGGAGGGCGGCCTGAGCCTAAGGCGAGTGTTCACAGGGGGCTCCATTCTGGGAGAGCACCAGAAAGCCCCACCACTAGCCACAGCATGACTCCAGGGCATGACCCCCTGGCACAGGCAGGGGGTGTTTCCCCCCAGGAGGTTGGGGTAGTATTTTTTCTTCCGCCTACCCCAGTGCTGCTAAATTCTGGTGGCAGGGGATGTTTTCTCCTCTGCTGGCCCCACTCAGCCAAATTCTAGTGGAAAGGTGGGTGGGGGGTTGTTTCCCCTTCTGCCAAGCCCAGAGCAGCTAAATTCGGGCAGGCAGGGAGTGTTTTCCCATATGCCAGCCCCACCACAGCCAAATTCGAGTGGGCAGGTGGGCAGGGGGTGTTTCCCCCTCTGCTGATCCCAGCACAGCTAAATTCAGGTGAACGAGGGGTGTTTCCCCCTCTGCCAACTGCAGCATGGCTAAATTTGAGCAGGGGGTGGGGAAGGTGTTTCCGCCACCACCGGTCCCAGCGCTGCCCCCAGGGCCAGGCAGGGGGCTGCTTATTTACGGTTCTGTGGAGGGCTCTGACCAACCTGTTTGCAGCCTATCCTGGGATGTGGCTGTTTTCCTCCCCTCCTGGGTTGGGGATACATGCAGCCCTCTCTTTTTAAAACAAAAAACCCCAAAATCTTCTAAAACAATTTAATTTTATTTATTTGTATTTATTTATTTATAAAATTAATTTCAATTAAATTTAATTCAATTTTAATAAATCAAACTGCAATTAATTTATTTCAATTAACATCAATTTGAATTCAATAAATTAAATTTTAATTTAATTTTAATTAAATTAACTGGTGGTCCTTCAGGATTTGAAAAAGTATATTTTTTGTCCTCAAACCAAAAAAGATTGGGAACCACTGTTTACTCTTTGTCTTTTTGATAATTTTGCCATCTTGAATGGAAGTAATTCTAAAAGGAAACGTGTGTTTTGGCTTTGGAAAGACTGTCAAAATTAGCACAGACTTCATGTTGCAGTTTCAAAAAAGTTAATGAATTGACTTTTATTAGCATGCTGTATTACTCTTCATTTTTTACTGTACTTCTGCATCATGGTATGAAAAGGTTTCAGTGGTGTGGCCCTTGGGCCAATATCCTAGTCCTCATGCGGCCCTCAAGGTGATTTGAGTTTGAGACCCCTGGTTTAAGTAGAGATATTAGGGTAGTATGCATGTTTTACCTTTCATTTCCTTGTGGTCTCTCTTGACTCATTTCCATTGGGATTCTGCCATGATTGGCCATATTCTCACTTAGAATTATAATCCAATCAATGAATTTATAGTTGTTTTATGTAAAGCTGTGTGATCCTTAGAGAGTGTGAGTGAAGAGGGATCTGCACAATCCTTTTTTTTTTTTTGTTAAATTGACAGAGATGAATGTATTGTGGTTGTGAGTGGGTCCCAGTCTCTGTAGAGAGTGGCTCCTGGTGTGGTAACTGGGGCCAGGGGGTGCTTGCTGAGGGACCATCCTCGAGTAGCTGGCGGGCATTCGCCCACTGCTTGGGACCAACTGCATGCTGGAGGCCAGAGTGGACTGACTCAGGCATGAGTGCTCACTTGGCAAAGCAGCACGAATCGGGGTTTAGGAGTGGGAATTGGGAGGTCACAGCAACACGCCAGACTGGATCTGGGGAACAGCCTGTCACACAGGTATACTGGGCCCAGGGAGAAACCTGTTGAGCCACTAGGACTTGCCGATGTGACTCAACTCCATTTTGATTTGCACAGACTCCACACATCATGGGGACGGTCAGCGGTAATAAAAGCTGACAGCATCAGCACCATTTTGTCTTCAGTTTCCAGTCTACAACCAACACCGACCTCTGGATCTATTCCTTTGCAACTAGACAAAGGACTGAGACGCACCCAAGTGCTGGGTGTCTACCAGAGGAATTGGACTAACCTGCAAACTACAGATTCTTCAAGGATTTGCTTTCTATGGACTCGAAATACTTTGTATGTATGTGATTCACTTTGACCCTTTTAGCATCTCTCATATTTTGTTTGTTTTCCTTTTATATTAAACCTTTAGTTGTTGTTACTAAAAGGTTGGCTGGCAGCGTGGTAATTTGGGTAAGATCCAAGCCTATATTGTTCTGGGTGATGTGGCTGGCCCTTTGGGGTCAGGAGAACCTATTTCTTTAAGAGACCCAGTGGCTAGGTGGGGACCGGAGGAGTTGATGGGCAATAAAGGGGGCCATTTCTGTTTGGCTTCGCTTTGTGATGACTAGTGTGGGAATCAGAAGCACATTTTGTGACTGATTGGGAGACTGGCTTGAATACCACCTGTCAATGTTTGGAGAGTTTGGCTCTCAGTTTTGCAGCTTGCCCTGATTTGTGCACATTCAGGAGGTTATCCCAGGAGGCCGAGGTCATACCCCATCCTCCAGATCATTAATGAAGACGTTGAATAAAACCAGCCCAGCACCAACCCCTGAGGCACTCTGCTTGTTACTCACTGGCAACTAGACAATGAGACATTGATCACTCCCGGGGGTATCACTAGACATAAATATTGGGGGGGGGACTGGCTGCTACTGGCAGCCAGGGCCCTGATCTGTTCCTCCCATTCCCCCCCCCCCCGCTGCTTTCCTGAGCCCTTCCCAGCCTGCTGCCCCTGGCATTCCCCGTAACCCTTCCCTAACCCCCATCCCACCGCTGGCCCCCACTGCTCTGGGCCAACCCCCTCGCCTGCACCCTTTCCCTGCCAGGCCAGCATGCCTGCCCCTGGCCTCCCCCCACCACCCCCGACTCCCTTACCTGGCCACTGGAGGGAGACTGGGGCTGTGGCAGTGGCTGAGGCTCCCGGCATGACCCTGCTCTGAGCATGTTCAGAGCAGGGTCAGGCCAGGGTGGGAGTTTTAGAAACTCCCAGCCCAGCCTGGTGCAGCTCTCTGCTGGCAGGAAGATGATCTTCTGGCCAGGTAGAGGCCACGGCTGCCCACAGTGTTCCCTGTGTGGGGGCATGATGGTGCAGTTTAGTGGCAGGCTACTCAGGGGCTGGCCCTGAGTTTCAAGGGGGCTGAGGCCCCCTGAGCCTCCACCTAGTGATGCCACTGATCACTCCCCTTTGATGACTTGGCCAGGTTTTTATCCAACTTATTCACCATTCAGCCAGCCCACACTTCTTTAACTTGCTGATAAGAATACTGTGGGAGACCATATCAAAAGCTGTGCTAAAGACAAATCATGTCCACCGCTTTTCCCAGACACATAGAGCCAGTCATCTCATCATGGAATGATGAAGTGGTGGCCAGAACTGGCACCGAAGTATTGAAGGATACGTATTGTTTAGGAAAGACAGACTGTGATGGGGCATCTGCCCTGCACTGGTCAACACAGGGTTAAAAGGGCTCTGGGAGCTGCAGCCAATCAGAGGGGCTGCAGGGGAGCCAATCAAAGCCCAGTGGACTAGTATAAGAGGGAGCTGCCAGGCAGCATGTGGTCGTAGCTCTGTGGAGTTTGAAGGGGGGTTAAATGTACTTGGCAGCACAGGGTAGTTGCTATGTGGAGTTTGGAGGGGGTTAGATGCACTTAGAGCAGTAGTTGGCTGCTGGGATGTAGTTGAGCCAATATCCTGACTCAAGGGTTGCAGAAGTACTGGGGTGATGGGGGAATTTGCAGGAAGAGGTGGAGCAGGTTGTCAACATTAGGGGTCCTGGACAGGGGCCTGGAATAGTGGGTGGGCCTAGGCACTTCCCTCTGTCCCTCAGACCACCAGTAAAGTGGTGAAGGATTGTGGCACTCACATAAGTGGCAATCCAGGACTGCCAAGTTTTCTGGAAGGGGAAGGATGGGTTGTGGCTCAGCCAGCTGGCTGGGGCCAGTGGAAGACATAGGAGTAAGGGGGAGCTGGGTGGATCTGAGGTAGCATACCCACTGATATTGAGAGTGAGGGAGTACAGGCCACAGAGCTATTCCCCAATAACAACACCAGGAGGTGCCCAGCCAGCCTGTCTCTCAGCTATAAAGGCAGGAGTGGCACTGTTTATCAATGATGAGTTAGACAGTAAAGAAATTAGAAGTGATGAAATCAGTAAGAAAGACTCTGAGTAAAAATCACACTGGGGAAGAAAACTACTAGAGTTTTCCCTGGGATAATGTTTGGGGTGTGCAACAGATGGCTGGGATCTGGTTTAGACATGGATAGGGACCTCTTTAAGGGTTTTAATGAAGTAAAGACTACTGGGACCTGTGTGATTATGAGGATTTTAACTTCCTAGTTATGGGCTAGAAGATGTGTGCTAGTAGTAATAAAAGGGCCCAGATTTCTGGATGTGCTAGCTGATGAATTCCTTCTCCAAACTGTTATTGAATCAGCAGCAGGAGATGCCATCTTAGATTTGCTGCTGAGTAGAGACTCTTGTAGAAGAACTGGTTGTAGTGGACAGCCTTGGCTCAAGGGGCCACAAGCTAATTCAGTTCAAACCAAATGGAAGGCTAAACAAAAATAGATCTGTAGCTTGAGTCTTTGACTTCAAAAGGGTTAACTTTAAAAAATTAAGGGAATTAGTTGGGGAAGCAGATTGGACTGATGAACTCTTGGATCTAAAGGAGGTGAAGACTTGGAATTATGTATTTCAATGCAGACTTGCAGGAACTTCCTGAAGCTGTATTGCAAGGAAAAGGAAAATATTAATAGGCAAGAGCTGTAGACTAAGCTGGATGAGTAAGCATCTCAGACAAATGATTAAGAGAACACAGAAAGCCTACAAGGAGTAGAAGATGAGGGGGATTGGCAAGGAAAGCTACCTTTTGGAGGTCAGCAAAACAAACAAGGAGTCTTGTGGCACTGTTAAAGACTAACAAATTTATTTTAAAGAAACAAGAGTGCTGTGGCACCTTAAGACTAACAGATTTCTTTGGGCATAAGCTTTCATGATCTCCAGCCTGCTTCACAGAGCCATAACACCACGATTTCCCACCTGGGATGCATTCCGATCAGAACTTGCCCCTTTCCATTAGTGGCGCTTAGGGCTGGCACCAAGAAACAAACCCTTTAAAGTAGCACCTCTATTAAGCAGCTCTGGCACACCTGGGGCAAAGCCCTCTTGGCCCTGCCGTAATTACGGCCCTGCCACTTCATCTGGAGCCCATGAAAGCTTATGCCCGAAGAAATTTATTAGTCCTTAAGGTGCCACAAGACTCTCAGTTTTGCTCTACACAGACTAACACAGCTACGCCTCTGGAAATCATCACAAATTTATTTATTGAATGAACTTTTGTGGGAGAAAATCCCACTTCATCAGATGCTTGAAGCTGGAGAAATACAGATGAATGGAAGGAAAATAAATGCAGGGAAGTGTAAGTCATAGGATCAGGTCAGACTGTTAGAGCAAATCAATGCAGTTGTTTAGATTCAGTGGACAAAAGCATATAGGGAGGGGTTAAAGTATAATTTGGTGGGCCCCAGAACCTCTTAATCAGGTGGGCCCTCCAACCACACCTCAGCTCCTGCTCCCCAAATGCCAGCCTCCCACCAGCTTCTGCCCCTCCAAATGCCTTCCCCCTACCCCAGCTCCTGCCCCCAATACCCACTCCACTGTCCCCAATACCCACACCCAACCCCCAATACCTACCCTCTGCCCCCAATACCCCTCCCCAGCATGAACCGGCTGCCCCATAACTTACTGGGGTGGCATGGCTCTGGAGGTAGCAGTAGGCCCCGGGTCAGCCTGGCAGTGTGGCCTGGGCCCAGCTGAGGATGGAGGGAGTGGTGCAGGCCCCGGGTTGGGGTGGGGCCTTGAAGTGGAAGGGTTTGGGGGGGGCTTAGGCCTGCCCCTTCTGCAGCCCTGCCAGAATGCCAGGGGAACGCCATTCCAGGGACCACTATTTTAGGGGTGCAGCGTTCAGGCCCCAAAAATAGAAAATGATGCTGGAACGCTGCTTTCTGGGGCCTGCTAATTTTCAATGGTGGGCCCCGGAAGTCAGCGTTCTGGCACCGTTTTCTATTTTTAGGGGGCCTGGAACGCTGAGCCCCTAAAAATAGTGGGCCCCAGAATGGAGTCCCCTGCGTTCTGGCCCACTTGAACTCTTGCATATGGGAGGGAGGTGAAAGAAAAAGGAAAACAAAATTGCCTGTTGTAATGGGGGGAAAAATAATCTCTGTATCATACAGACTGTCCTGTTTGTCCAGTGCAGAAGGTGGGGGCAAGGGGCATTTCTGGCACATGATAGCATAAATCTTATTGGTGGATAAGCAGGTAAATGAGCAGTATGTAGGTTTTCGGTATAGAGTGGTGTTTGAGTCCACAAAGTTGTACTGTAGTGCAGTGGTTGTCCATCATGTTGCCTCAGGACACAGCTCCGGTCACCTCTGCCATGCGACAACCCTCCACTGAAAAAAAGCAGCTGCCACCAAAAAATTGAACAGTGACCATGGCTGTGAGGGGTGGGAGTTGGGAATCCCTCATGGCTTTCATCCTTTCCCTTGAGATTTCTATTTCATCACTGAAATATGCACATCTACTCTGAGATCTCCCACATGGAACATGCAGAGGGTGATCCCACATGCTATAATCCTGTCTCAAATCAGGAAGTATGTCAAGTCTCTAAAATTACATGTAGTAGCCTGGAGTGTGCGTGTGTGTGTGTGTGTGTGTGAGCTTCTTGCAAATGGGGGGTGGGGATGGCGAGTGGGCGGAGAAATGAGATGGAAGTGCTGAGACAGGGGAAGGAGAAGAGAGCCAATGTCAGGCTGGAAAGAAAGGTCCTGGAAGAACCTGTCTGCTGCTGAGTCTGTCCGATTCCCTCCAGGCCCTGCTCCCTTCTCCACTGCCCAATCCCAGCAACTGAAGCAGCCCCTCTGGGTTCCACTTTCACCTCTGCTCTTCATCTGCTCCATGAGTCTGCATGTTTCCATGAACACACAATTCCTCACAGTATTGTAATTGAAGGGGTGCTAGCCCTCTCTGCAAGGTCTGGTGACCACTGTCACTGTCAGTGTGCGTAAGGCAGCAACACAACAGGGCTATCCACTGCCCTTCAGATTGGGACCTTGTTATAACCTGTGTTGCTTCACAGTTTCACTCTGCTGGGGGGCACAGTAGTTTCCCAGGACTGCTGTGAGACTTGAGGCAGTGGCAAGCTTTAGTGCTCTCTACTTTGTTCCCCAGCAAAGTTATGTCATCCTCCTGCAAGGCCAGGTCTGTGTACAGCTTTAACTTCTCCTTCCAGCAGATAAATCCCTGAGCTGGATTTTATTCTGTCACTTAGGCTTTCTAAATGTAGAAAAAATACCATACTTTCTAATATAGGCTCCTACTAGAACAGTTTGGTTTTTCTCTTCTCTTTTTAATTATCAGTCAAAAATCTCTGGAAAGAGTTTTTATTAAAATCTTCGAGTTATAACTTTTGTTGCAAGCAAGGGAATTTTCAACCTACTGAAAAAAGTGGCAAGTCCTAATTTGCAAAAATAGTGGCAATTCCCAGATATGGTGGAATAAGGGAGTGTTCAAAGTTTTTTCTTCATTGGGTCTATGACCCAGGCTTCCTGGGATAACCTTCTGAATGTGCCAAAATCAGGGCAAGCTGCAAAACCAGGGACCAACACCCCAAACCACTGTCAGGTGGTACTTAAACCAGTCTCCCAGTCAGCAACAAAACATGCTTCCTGCTCTGGTCATCAACAAGCATAACAAAACAGAAACAGCCCCCTTACTGCACATCAGCGCCTCTGGTACCCAGTCACCTAGTTACTGGGTCTCTTAAAGTAATAGGTTCTCCTGATCCCAAAGGGCCAGCCACATAACACAGAACAATGTAGGCTTGGATCTCTCCCAAAATACCATACTGCCGGCCAATCCTTTAGGAACTACAATTAAAGGTTTAATATAAATAAAAGAAACAAAATATGAGAGATGTTGAAGAGTCAAAGTGAATCACAATTATCCAAATGATTTAGAGGCCATAGAAAGCAAGTCCTTGATGAAGCAGCAGCACCAGGAGCAGGCAACAGGGCTGTTAACAGGGGAGTTTGAAGGGTGAAAGACAGACTTATGGCAGAGATGGAGGTAGCAGCAGAAATCACTCCAACAAGAGGAGAGACAATGGAGATGAGAGGATGTGGAAGCTATGGGATGGACATTATCTTGGATGGTGTAACCCCAAAGAATTTTGTTTGTATGAAGAGCCGCCTCATAGAGCTGTTGGAGGAGAAAATCTCAGGGTTGGAGATGCAGGTGGCAACTATGGTTGAGTTTAGAAGGGGATTTGAACAGTTGATGGAGCAGAGGTCTGGAGAGGCTGGAGACAAAAACTCAGACCTGCAGATGGAAACAGGAGTAACCACTTCCGAGGGGAGACTGCTAGGTGAAGAAAGTGAGCAGTGGAAACATGTGACTGTGAGAAGGTGGCAGAGAAAAAGACCAGCTAGTGAAGGTGAAATAGAACTCAGTAACAGGTGTGCTGAATTAGCAAATGAAGGCGTCCAGCAGGTGAACACTGAAGGTGGGAGTGTGAGGAAGAGGAGGAGAGAAGCTAGTCCCATTCAAAGGGGAGCTGAGCCTCTGGTGATAAATAAGAGCCCAAGGAGCGTTCAGGAGCAGAGGCAGAGGATTGCGAACAGCAGCTGTAGACATTATGACTCCCGGACAGAGAGAACTGGGGACAGACTGGAGAAGCACACTGTTTCCAGGAAAAGGCAAGTATATGTGATTGGGGATTCTCTGCTGAGGAGGACAGACAGGCCTGTAACTAGAAGTGACCCTGAGAACAGGAGGGTGTGCTGCTTGCCTGGAGCTAAGATACATGATGTGGATCTGAGGCTGAAGAGGGTCCTAATGGGAGCAGGAAAGAATCCTCTGATTGTCCTTCATGTGGGTATGAATGACATAGCTAGATTTTCACTGGAACATATCAAAGGAGACTATGCCAGGCTGGGGAGGACTCTCAAGGAGCTGGAGGCTCAGGTGATCTTCAGTGTGATTCTGCCTGTCCCTAGAGGAGGACAACTCAGCTGTGAGAAGATTCTGGCAGTTAATAGATAGATCAGGTGGTGGTGTTACAAGGAGGGCTTTGGGATGTATGGGCACTGGGAGGCGTTCATGGACAGAAGATTGTTTGCTAGGGATGGACTTCACCTGAGTAGGGAGGGAAACAGACTTCTGGGAGGGAGGCTAGCTCAACTGATTAAGAGAGCTTTAAACTAAGGAGTGTGGGGAGATGCTCAAACAATCTCTACACCTGATACTAGCATTGAGAGGCAGGAAACTGAATTCAGAAAAGACAAAGATGTGGGAGGCAGTATAGATGCTAGAAAGGAGGGAAGCACAAAAACTGGTCTGATGGGCAATGTTGGCAGTAGTAAAAAAAAGGCCACATCGGGTAAAGAATGTGAACAAAGCTGAGCAGCAAAAGCTAAAATGTTTATATACCAATGCGAGAAGCCTAGGTAATAAAATGGAGGAACTGGAACTACTAGTAGAGGAATTGAAACCAGATATTATAGGGATAACAGAAAGAGAGTGGAATAGTAGTCACGACTGGTGTACAGGCATTGAAGGCTATGTGCTCTTTAGGAAAGACAGATGTAATGACAAAGGTGGTGGGGTGGCATTGTATATCAATGATGCAATAGAATGCAAACAAATTCAGTGATGAAATTAGCAGGACAGAGTCTATCTGGCTCAGAATCTCATTGGAGAAGAAAGCTACTAGAGTTTCTCCTGGATTATTGCTTGGGTGTGTTACAGACTGCCGGGAGCTGATTTGGACATGGATAGAGACCTCTTTAAGGCCTTTAAGGAAGTAAACACTACTGGGAACTGTGTGATTATCAGAGATTTTAACTTCCCAGATATAGACTGGAGGTTATGCGCAAGCAGCAATAAAAGGGCCCAGATTTTCTTGGAGGTGATAGCAGATGAATTTCTCCTTCAAGCAGTTTCCAAACCAACAAGAGGAGACACAGTCTTAGATTTGGTATTAGTCAGTAGTGAGGACCTCACAGAGGAATTGGTTGTAGGGGACAACCTAGACTCTAGTGACCATGAGCTAATCCAGTTTAAACTGAATGGAAGGGTAAACAAAAATAAACCTGTGACCAGAGTCTTCGACTTCAAAAGGGCTAACTTCAAAAAATTAAGGGAATTAGCTAGGGAAGTGGACTGGCTCAAAGAATTCATGGATATGAACACTGAGGATGCTTGGAACTGCTCCAAGACAAAGCTGCAGGAACTATCTGAAGCCTGCATTCCAAAGAAGAGGAAAAAATTTTCAGGCATGGGTTCTAAACCAAGCTGGATGAATGTACATCTTAGACAGGTGGTTAGGAGGAAACACAAGGCCTACAAAAAGTGGAAGATGGGAGGGATAGGAAAGGAGGGCAACCTTTTAGAGGTCAGAGCATGTAGGGATCAAATGAGGAAGGCCAAAAGCCAAGCAGAGTTAGATCTTGCAAAGGGAATCAAAACCAACAGTAAAAGGTTCTTCAGCCATATAAATAGAAAGAAAAGACAGAAGGAGGAAGTTGGACCACTATACACTGAGGATGGGGTAGAGATCAAGGATAATCTAAATAAGCCCTTTGCCTCTGTCTTTAATGATGGTGAGATTGGGGACAGAGGTAGGGCAGCTAATGGGAATGAGAATGTAGAAGTGGAAATTACCATGTCTGAGGTGGAAGCCAAGCTGCAGCTGCTTAATAGAACTAAATCAGGGGGTCCAGATAATCTCCATCAGAGAATATTGAAGGAACTCACACATGAAATTGCCAGCCTTTTAGCAAGGATTTTTAAAGTGTTGGTGAACACAGGGGTTGTGCCTTATGGGTGGAGAATTGCTAATGTGGTCCCTATTTTCAAGAAAGGGAGTAAAAGTGATCCAGGTAACTACAGGCCTGTTAGTTTGACCTCAGTAGTATGCAAGGTCTTGGAGAAAATTTTGAAGGAGAAAGTACTTAAGGATATTGAGAAGAATGGTAACTGTGATAAAATACAACACAGCTTTACAAAAGGTAGATCATGCCTGACCAACCTGATCTCCTTTTTTGAGAAGATAACAGATTTTTTGGATAAAGGGAATGTGGTGGACCTAATTTACTTAGATTTCAGCAAGGCATTTGATACAGTTCCACACAGGGAATTATTAGTTAAATTAGGAAAGATGGGGATTAATTTAAAAATAGAAAGGTGGATAAAGAGCTAGTTACAGGGGAGATTACAGAGGGCCTTAGTGAAAGGTGAACTGTCTAGCTGGAAGGAGGTTACTAGTGGAGTTCCACAAGGATTTGTCCTGGGACCCATCTTATTCAACCTTTTCATTACTGACCTTGGCACAAAAAATGGGAATGTGCTAATTAAGTTTGCAGACAACACCAAGCTGGGAGGTATTGCCAATATGGAGGAGGACTGGGATAGCATACAGAATGATTTGGATGACCTGGCAAAGTGGAGCATTAGAAATAGGATGAAATTCAACGATGGGAAGTGCAAGGTCATGCACTTAGGGACAAATAACAGGAATTTTTCTTATAAGTTGGGAATGCATCAGCTGGAAGTGACGGGGGAGGAGAAGGACCTGGGCGTACTGGTTGATCACAGAATGACAATGAGTAGTCAATGCGATGTGGCAATGAAAAAAGCTGATGCGGTCCTGGCGTGCATCAGAAGGGGTATTTCCAGTAGACATAGGGAGGGTGTTAGTACCGTTATACAAGGCACTGGTGTGACCTCACTTGGAGTATTATGTACAGTTCTGGTCACCATGTTTAAGAAAGATGAAGTCAAACCGGAACAGGTGCAAAGAAGGGCTACAAGGATGATTCGTGGAATGGAAAATCTTCCCTATGAGAGATGACTTAAGGAGCTTGGTTTGTTTAGTCTTCTCAAAAGAAGGCTGAGAGGAGATATGATTGCTCTTTATAAATACATTAGAGGGATAAATACAAGGGAGGGAGAGGAATTATTTGAATACAGCACCAATGTAGACACAAGAACAAATGGATACAAACTGTCCCTCAGAAAATTTAGGCTTGAAATTAGATGCAGATTCCTAACCATCAGAGAAGTAAAGGTCTGGAATAGTCTACCAAGGGAAGTGGTGGGGGCAAAAACCTTAGGTGCCTTCAAAACCGAGTTTGATAAGTTTATGGAGGGAATGATATGATGGACAGTGTAGCTTGGCCATTGTCTGTCTCTTACTACTGGTGATGGGTATAATAGGGACGTGGGAAGGGGCATTAGATGGAGTGGGTTCTGAGTTATTACAGAAAAGTTCTTCTTGACTGGCTGTTGTGGACTTGCCTGCATGCTCAGGGTTTAACTGATTGCCATATTTGGGGTCGGGAAGAAATTTTCTCCCAGGGCAGATTGGCTTGGGCGCTGGGTTTTTTTGCCTTCTTCTGTAGCATTGGGCATGGCTCACTTGCTGGTGGATTCTCTGTATCAAAGTCTTTAAATCATGATTTGAGAACTTTAATAGCTCAGTTATGGATTTGAGGTTCATTGTAGGAGCAGGTCAGTGAGGTTTTATGGCCTGCACTGTACAGGAGGTCAGACTAGATTAAGGGTCTCCAACACATGGCCTGCAGGCTGCATGTGGCCTGCAGAGCTGCCTCCTGCAGCCCTTGATAACCCCCAGAATCCTGGGGCTCCCACCTTTCCAACCTTGGAGTTTTCTGCAGACAGAGACCAGGCAGCCTCACCTCCCCCCTGCGTTATCAGCCACTGACAGGGAGGAACTGAACTTCTGTCTGGGGGTGCCCTATTCACATGCAGCAGCTGAAGCAGGCTGAGCTGTCCAGATAAGGCTCAGGTGTGGGGGGGGCCTTTAAGGAGGGTGGCCTGAGCCTGAGGGGAGGGTTCACAGGGGGCTCCGTTCTTAGAGAGCACCAGAAAGCCCCACCACTATCCACAGCACAGCCCTGAGAGCTTTCCAAGCTGCTGGTCCCGGCACAGGCAGGGGGTGCTTTCCCCCCAGGAGGGTGGGGTAGTGTTTTTTCTTCTGCCTGCCCCAGTGCTGCTAAATTCTGGCAGCAGGGGATGTTTTCTTCTCTGCTGGCCCCACTCAGCCAAATTCAAGTGTCAGGTGGGTGGGGGTTGTTTCCCCTTCTGCCAACCTCAGAGCAGCTAAATTCGGGCGGGCAGGGAGTGTTTTCCCCTATGCCAGCCCCACCACAGCCAAATTCGAGTAGGCAGGTGGGCAGGGGGTGTTTCCCCCTCTGCTGATCCCAGCACAGCTAAATTCAGGTGGATGAGGGGTGTTTCCCCCTCTGCCAAGCCCAGCATGGCCAAATTTGAGCAGGGGGTGAGGAGGGTATTCCCCCCCACCGGTCCCAGCGCTGCCCCCAGAGCCAGGCAGGGGGCTGCTTATTTACGGTCCTGTGGAGTGCTCTGACCAACCTGTTTGCAGCCTGTCCCTCTCCTCCCCTCCTGGGTTGGGGATACATGCAGCCCCCTCTTTTTAAAACAAAAAACCCAAAAATCTTCTAAAACAATTTAATTTTTTAAAAAAAAACTAAAACCTTTATAAAAATTTAATTTCAATTAAATTTAATTCAATTTTAATAAATCAAACTGCAATTAATTTATTTCAATTAACATCAATTTGAATTCAAGAAATTTAAATTTTAATTTAATTTTAATTAAATTGACTGGTGGTCCTTCAGGGTTTGAAAAAGTATATTTTTTTGCCCTCAGACCAAAAAAGATTGGGAACCACTGATTTATAATGTAAAATTTTAAGTCTGTTTGTTTACTCTTTGTCTTTTTGATGATTTTGCCATCTTGAATGGAAGTAATTCTAAAAGGAAACGTGTGTTTTGGCTTTGGAAAGACTGTCAAAATTAGCACAGACTTCATGTTGCAGTTTCAAAAAAGTTAATGAATTGACTTTTATTAGCATGCTGTATTACTCTTCATTTTTTACTGTACTTCTGCATCATTGTATGAAAAGGTTTCAGTGGTGCAGCCCTTGGGCCAATATCCTAGTCCTCACGCAGCTCTCGATGTGATTTGAGTTTGAGACCCCTGGACTAGATGATCATATTGGTCCCTTCTGACCTTAGAGTCTATGAGTTTATAATTTGTAGTTTTCAGGTTAGTCCGATTCCTCTGGTAGACACCCAGCCCCTGGTGGGTCTCAGTGCTTTGTTCAGTCCCAGAAGAATAGCTCCAGAGGAGAGTGTTGGTTGCAGACTGAAGAGAAAATGGAGATGGGGCCACTGCCTTTTATCACCTTTGGCTCTCCCATGCTTTCAGAGTTCTTGCCAGATCAAAATGGAGTTGAGTCCCATGGTCAGTCTGGGTGACTCATCAAACAGGTTTCTTCCTAGGCCCACTGTGACTGGGAGCTTCCTTAATGGGCAATTAAGAGGACAATAGTTTTATAGACACCCAGTCTGGGATTGCCTGAGAATCAAATGATTTGGAACACACACAAAACAAATAGATTCCTAATTTCTAATACAGGTATGATACCTACATATAAACCATATAATCATTCCTAGCAGATTACAACCTTTCTATTGATATCAAATGTGGCATATCACATACGGACTGTTGCAAATATGAAATATTAATATGAAAAATAATTATATACAGTCCCCTAGACTCAGATAGCATCACAGGGTCTAGTGATAAAAAAACACAAAGGTTGCTTGCCAGTGACTTCAAGTCCTTTTCATATGAATGAGAGAAGCCCAAAGAGATACTGACTCAGAGGAGGCATCAAGATTGTTTGAACAACAATTAGCACTTCACTGTTAATCCTAACGACCCTGGCATTTGTCTCAAGCTCTCTCCTGAAGGCTGATACAATGTCACAACAGGCTGCAGATTAGTGAGAGGCAGCCACTAGCCTCCCCACCTTTCCCCCACATCTCCCCTGTCAGCAACCCAATACCTGCGGGTCTGAGACCCACTACGGGGTTGCAACCCAAACTTTGATGACTACTAATAACCTTACTGGGGAATAAGGTAGAGAGGTCTGCAGTGCACTAAAGCTAACCACTGCCTCAAGTCTCACAGCAGTCCTGGGAAACTGCTGTACCTCACAGCAAAGAGAAACTGTGAAGCAGCAAGGTTATAACGAGGTCCCAATCTGAAGGGGAGTGGATAGTCCTGTTGTGTTGCTGCCTTATGCACACTGACAGCGGCAGTGGTCACCAGACCTAGCAGAGAGGGGCAGCACCCCTCCAATCACAATATTGTGGACAGTCAATGTGGTCTCTCAGCAAAGAGGCTGAAGAGGTACATGACAAAGACAATGCAAATGGAGCTCCCAGGCTCAGGCCAAACAAAGATCACTTAGAAGAGGGGATTGAAAAGGAACGAGTACTCACACTGGGAAGAGGGGAGTGAGTTTTTTGCCAGAGATACTCCACTTGAAATATCTCCAAACAAGATCTAGGCTCTGCGTAGGGATGGGCAGAGACTGGCTACCAAACTGTCATTAAGCCAAACTTTGTGAGTAATTGTGGACAATGATGTTAGATTAGAATATGTTTTTTATTTGCTTGTGGTAACTCTTGACTCCTTAATTAAATGAGTGTGCATTGATTTACTATCTAGTCACTTAAAAAATCATGTTCTAATCAATAAACTAGTGTTTGTTTTATCTAAAGCTGTGTGAATTTTAGAGAGTGTGAATAAGCAGAGCTGGGCGCTCCAGTTTCTTTGATAAATGGGCAAACTGGTGTCTGAGTCTATGGTGATTGCAGAAGGGCCCTGATCCCTGCAGGATGGAAGTTCCCAGTGTGGCATCCGGGGGATGGGGGTGCTCTCTGGCAGGGCCATCCCTAGGGGGGAGCGGGGCCCAGGGCAAATTAGTTTGTGTGGACCCCCCCATTTTAAACTTTGCAGGAAATGTTCCCTCTAAGCCAGTGGTTCCCAACCTGTGGTCTGGGGACCCCCAGAGGTCCAAGGACACATTGCAGGGGGTCTGCAGAGCCTCTCCCTACCTGGGGCCAGAATCCAGCTGCAGCCCTGATGCTCCCTGCCAGGGCTGCCTTTCCCCGTCTGTGGCTGTATCCTGACAGGGGAATGGAGCCACAGCAGCTCCCCAGCAGGGGCAAGGGCAGGGGACCACAGCTGCTGCGGCTCAGCTCCCCGGTGGTTCGGGCAATGGTGGTGGCAGTGCTGCTCACCAGCTGTCCCACTGGTGCGGGCCAAAGTCTATCTGTGCAGACCAGATTACATAATCAGCGGGGGGGGGGGTCTGCAAAGATTTGTTTTGTGGTTTTTTTTTTTTGTTACAAAGGGGTCCCCAGCCTGAAAAAGGTTGGGAACCACTGCTCTAAGCTGATGATGCAGCTGAGCAAGTTCACTGCTGGTTCTCCAGGCCCCAACGGACTTCTTCCCTGCTGCCTGCTGGCTCCCCAAGTGCACCCATAACTTGTTCAGCTGTATCAACAGGTTAGAGCGAACACTGGGCAGTGTCATAATTTTTCTTTAATAAAATCATAAATGTCTAGCCCTCAGGCTAAAAAGTTGCAGAGAGAAGCAGAAAAACATGACCTGACTTTATCCTAAAGGCTCAAAATCCAGAAGTCAAAGAAAATAGTTCCCCCTCATTTATTATTTCTTTGAACATCTCTTTGTTTTTAAGTGAGTTTTAATGATATATTTAAGCCAGACTTGTGACTATTTTTGATGTTTGGGGTAGGCAATACTGAATGTGTCATGGTGATGTTTCATCAACCTCACAGCCAAGTGAACAGGAGCATCTGGAGGTACTCTTCTTTGTGGTTCTGGTTTTCTGTTCGAGATGGGCACACTATTTTACAAGTTTACTAATTTTTCTTAGATCAAGTTTTTGTTAAATTGAAAATTCAGAGAGAGAGATGCTATTTTTGGATGATATCAAGAAAGAAATCCAGGTCCTCTCACCTTAAAGCACTGGATTCCAATTGTCTAATGCATGTTATTTCCTTTATGCTGCCTGACTGTCTCCTTTCCCATCTTATTTAATATATGTATTCATACATTTCTCATTGCTTTGCAGGTGATCTAAGTAATGAAACTCAGGTACTGTTTGAGGATGAGAGGAAGAAACAAGGGACCTTTGGCCTCCTCTCAGATACCCTGATGTAAAACAAACAAGAAGTCTTGTGGCACTTTTACAAGCTAACAAATAAATAATTTTTTAAAATCTTTAAAAGTGCCACAAGACTCCTTGTTTGTTTAACTAAACTAGACCCACTCGGCCACAGCTGCTTTCCTCTTTGCCATGCTTTGGAACTGCTGCTCTGACTGCAATCAATGGCAATGGGGCATACTTACAGTGCAGAAGGGAGGACAAAAAACTTCTTTAATGTGTTGATTGATGTCCATTAACCCTAAAAACCCAGTATTTCCATATAAGTGCTAGCCTGGGGTCTTCTCTCTCAGGTATAATAGATCATTATCTGCACAGAGAAGTTTCCTCAAAAAGACATCCCTGCAGACTGAAAACTCTTCTTAAGTGTAGAAGGGAAAAAATTCCTTAATATCTCAAATGCTTTCTAGAGATGCTGATGTAAATTCAAAGAGAAGGTCCTGTTTTGTAAAGGTTGGGGATGCGACATTCTCCTGCCTTTGTCCCTGTTTGCTTGACTGAGGCTGGCTCCATAAGTTTTATCTCAACACTTGCCCTTTCTCTTCCCCTCAGGGAGCAGTTGTGGGAAGGTGGGTACTTAAGTCAAGAGTTCCTGTAACCAAACGCTGCCTGTCTCAATTCCCTTCCTCCTTCCCTGACCAGCCGGAGCTGTTCCCTGGGCAGGCTAGCTCCTCAGCCTGAAGAAGGTCCCTGCTCCCTTACTCCCACCGGTTGTGTGGGACCCCCAAAAGCACAAGGCCCCCCCAAAGTGCGAGGCCCATGGCGGTTGCCCATTTTAGCCCCCCGTAAGGATGGCTCTGCTCTCTGGGGGACGGTCTCGCAAGTGGCTGGTGAGCACATACCTGCTGCCTGGGACTGATTACACATAGGAGGCTGGTGTAGACTGACCCAGCAGTGGGTGGCCACCTAGCAAAGTGGGATAACTTGGGGTCTGGGAGCGAGCTATTGGGGGGCAGGCAGGGTGGTGGTGGTGGGGAGACAGACACAGCAGCACACCAGGCCAGCTTCTGGGAGGAGAACGTCACAGTACTGTTTTGGCCTGTTCCACTAGGCCTTGGGCCTCATTCCTGGTCATTTCTGCTAATCCTTTTATTCTAAACTAACTTTCTACTACAGTCCTACTGCGATGTGCAGTTCTGGCCCCCCATGTTTAAAAGAGATGAATTCAAACTGGAACAGGTGCAAAGAACCACAGGATGATCCGTGGAATGGAAAGCCTGCCTTATGAGAAGAGATTTAAAGAGCTTGGCTTGTTTAGCCTTGTGACCTGAGCCTCCTGGGATAACCACCTGAATGTGCCAAAATCAGGGCAAGCTGCAAAATCAGGGGCCAAATCCCGAAACCATTGGTGGGTGGTACTTAAACCAGTCTCCCGGTTGGTAACAAAACATGCTTCTGATTCCCCACACCAGTCATCATGAAGCATAACATAATAGAAATGGCCCCCTTTATTTCACATCAGCTCCTCTGGTCCCCACCTAGCCACTGGATCTCTTAAAGAAATAAGCTCTCCTGACCCCAAAGGATCAGCCACATCATCCAAAACAATAGAGGCTTGGATCTTACCCAAAATACCACACTGCTGCCAATCCTTTAGTAACTACAACTAAAGGTTTAATATAAAAGAAACAAAATGAGAGACATTAAAGGGTCAAAGTGAATCACATACATGCAGATGGTTTAGAGTTCATAGAAAGCAAGTCCTTGAAGAATTTGGAGTTTGCAGGTTAGTCCAATTCCTCTGCTGTAGACACAGCACGTTGGTGGGTCTCAGTCCTTTGTCTAGTTGCAGAATAGTTCCACAGGACGGTGTTGGTTGCAGACTGGAGACTGACGCCAAAATGGAGCTGGGACCGCTGCCCTTTATCACCTCTGGTCTTCTTCATGCTGTGTGGAGTTTTTGCAAATCGAAATGGCATTGAGTCACATGGGCAAGTCCTAGTGGCTCAACAGGTTTCTTCCTGGGCCCACTATACCTGGAAGCTTCCCTAACTGGCCATTAAGAGAAACAAAAGTTTGTAGACATCCAGTCTGGAGAGTGTCCTAGAATGCAAAAACTTGAAACACAAATAAAATAAACCTATTCCTAGCTTCTAATACAGATATGACACCTTCATATAAACCACAGAACCATTCCTAGCTGATTACAACATTTCCATTGGTACCAATTGTGGCATATCAGATATGGATTGTTGTAAATATGAAATACTATTAATATGAAAAATAATAATAAATGATTCTCTAAAGCCAGACAGCATCACACCCATAGGCCAAGAAATATTTCAAATCAACACCAGTGAGCTCTTCAACCAATACTTCTGGGCCTCTTGGGTACGAGTTGTCTGGGGCTATTGACTTCAGAATGTTTACCCCTAGCAAATGTGGTTTTACATCCTCTTTAGTTATTAAGGGACTGGAAAGTATTTAATCATCCTCATTTGATATGAATGCCTCTTCCTGCTTCCTTCCATGTATACAATATAAATACTTCAAATGCTTCTGCTGCATCATTCTAACAGTTTTACCCTTTCCATCCAGTAGCCCCTAGATTCGCAGGTTCCAAGCCAAAGGACCCATAGTGATATTCTAGTCCAACCTCCTGTATAAGGCAGGACAGAGACCTGCCTTACAACAATTCCCAGAGCAGAACTTGTGGAAAAACAACCATCGTTACTAAAAAAATTGTCAGTGATGGAGAATCCAGCATGGTGCTTGCTAAATTTTTCCAATGGTTAATTATGCTCACAATTACAAATTAACCCTTATGTACAATCTGAATGTCTGGCTTGACAGCCATGCATTTGATTGTGTTATGTTTTTGTCTGCTAGATTGAAGAGCTCATTTCCAAATATTTATTTCCCATGTAGGTTCTTGTAGCCTGGGAACAGTTCAGCCATGAACATCTCTCTGTTCAGCTAAATAGATTGAGCTCCTTGAGTCTTTTGCTCTGAGGCAGGTTTTCTAGTCCTTTGATCATTCTTGTGGCTCTTCTCTGATCCCCTCCAATTTATTAACATCCTTCTTGAATTGTGGGCACCAGAACTGGGCCCAGGAGTCTAGCAATGGACACAGCAGCACCAAATACAGTGGTCAAATAACCTCTCTGGTCCTTCCCAAGATTCTCTGTTAATGTAACCCTTGATCTTCTTAGCCCCTTTGCTCCCAACGTAGCAGTGGGAGCTCATGTTCAGCTGACTAGCCATCTCATGCTCTTCACAAATATTTTTCAGAGTCTCTGCTTCCCGGGATAGAGCCCCCACCACCCCATAAATATGGCCTGCATCCTTTGATCCCAGATGTGCACATTTGTATGGATTTGCTGTATCTCTGTAAAACAACTTGATACCAAACTGGGGGGAACGGTAGACACCCTAGAGGGCAGAGACAGGATTCAGGGAGACCTAGACAAACTGGAGCAGTGGGCCAAGAGGAATCTCATGAGGTTCAACAAGGATAAGTGTAAAATCCTGCACTTGGGACAAAAAAACCCCATGTACTGCTACAGGCTGGGGAGTGATCAGCTAAATAGCAG
>ML682125.1:1009861-1024715 GCA_007922195.1 Podocnemis expansa | reverse complement strand
TTCTGCCTTCCCCGCCAGCCGCTTCCCCGAACCCCTTCTGCCTTCCCTACCATTTTGCCCTCCTCTGCCTCCCTCACAAACCCCTGAATCCCCTTTCAGCCCCTCGTGCTTCTCCCCATTGCCACACTCCCACGCACCTACAGCCCCTCTCCTACCTCTGTCCCCTTACCCCAACCTCCAAACACCTCCTCACCCCGCTGCCTTTCGACACCCCCCCCCACTTGCCTTTACTCCTCTTCAGGCCCCAGCTTCCCTGCTACTTATCTTCTCTGCCACTGTGGCACACTAATTTGCATTGTACCCCCCCTTTTCCTATAGTGTGTTAAGGTAGCCTTTAGGTTATAGTGAGTAGGGCTATAGTGTTAGTAGGTTAGTTGAAGAACCCCATTGTTCCCCAGCCTGTCCCCACTCCCGAAAGTTAGGTACCCCCCAACACTTTACAGAAACCACTGTGACAAACACGGCATACACTGACCACCGCTCACCTTACCCTATACTCATTTTAATAAAGTGTACCCCAGATCCACCCCGTACCCCACGGGTGCAGTGGTTGCCCCCCAAGATCCTCAAATCTTCGAACCTGCTGGCAGGGTCAGTCAGATCACAGCCACCTCACCTAAGAGGAAGCGTAGGGTTGTGGTGATTGGGGACTCCCTCCTGAGAGGAATGGCGGCACCCATCTGTCGTCCTGACAAGGCCTCTAGAGAGGTATGCTGCCTGCCAGGTGCCCGTATCCGTGATGTAACGGAGGGATTGACAAAAATTATCTGCACCTCAGACTACTACGCCATGCTGCTTATCCATGTGGGTACCAATGATACTGCAGGAGGTGATCCTCAGCAGATCAAAGGTGACTTCAGGGCTCTGGGAGCGAGGGTGAAGGAGTTTGGAGCACAGGTGGTGTTCTCCTCGATCCTTCCAGTCAAGGCTAGAGGCCTGAGGAGAGAGAGATGTATCCTGGAGGTGAATACCTGGCTGCGAAGATGGTGTCATCAGGAAGGATTTGGCTTCCTTGACCATGGAGTCCTGTTTCAGGACAGAGGATTGATAGGCAGAGATGGCCTTCACCTGTCCAAGAAGGGGAAGAGCATATTTGGGCACCAACTGGCTGACCTAGTGAGGAGGGCTTTAAACTAGGTTCAACAGGGGAAGGAGACCAAAGCCCACAGGTAAGTGACAATGTGGGTGATCTGGGGGAAGGGATGGAACTTGGGGGGTGCTGGGACTGTAGCACCAGCAATAAAAGAGAAGGTAGTTGGAACATGGGGGGGGGGGGAATCAAACAAATGTCTTAAGGGCTCTACTGAAGCCCCAGTATGCGAGGAGAGTGGGGAAGGAGAACTCCTAGAAAAAATGCAAGGAGGTTTATGTAATAGAATTGGAAATCAACATGACAAAATAGGGCAATCGGCTGGATATCTTAGGTGCCTATACTCTAATGCGAGGAGCCTGGGAAATAAGCAAGAAGAATTGGTAATATTAGCGCAGACAGGGAACTATGATATTATAGGAATAACGGAGACATGGTGGGATAGTGTGCATGACTGGAGCTCTGCCATGGACGGGTATAAACTGTTCAGGAAAGACAGGCAGGGAAGAAGAGGGGGAGGAGTAGCGTTATATGTAAAGGAGCTCTACGACTGCTCAGAGCTCCATTATGGAAGTGGAAGTGTGCCAGTAGAAAGTCTGTGGGTTACACTGAGAGGGGAAAGCAACAAGGGGGATGTTGTGGTGGGGGTCTGCTATAGACCACCAGACCAGAAGCAGGAGGTGGATGAGGTGTTCTATGGACAACTAGCGGAAGCTTCTAGATCACAGGCCCTGGTGCTGATGGGGGACTTCAATTACCCTAACATCTGCTGGGAGGCCAATACAGCAGTGCATGGGCAAGCCAGGAAGTTTATAGAGAATGTTGGGGACAACTTTCTGGTACAAATGCTGGAGGAACCAACTAGGGACCTTGCACCTCTCGAACTGCTGCTCACAAACAGGGAAGAATTGATCAGGGAGGTAGAGGTAAATGGCAAGCTAGGCAGTAGTGACCATGACATGGTTGAGTTCAGGATGCTGATTAAAGGAAGGAAGGAAAGAAGCAAAACAGAAATGCTGGACTTCAAAAAAGCAGATTTTGGCTCTCTCAGGGAACTGATGGGCAGGATCCCTTGGGAAGCTAATCTGAAGGGGAAAGGAGTCCAAGAGAGTTGGTTATATTTTAAAGAAACCCTGCTAAGGGCACAGGAAGTTGCCATTCCAATTAGGAGGAAGAACAAACAGGTGAGGCAGCCAGAATGGCTTAGCAGAGAACTCTGCTCTGAGCTTAAACATAAAAAGGAAGCTTATAGGAAGTGGAAGCTTGGTCAGATGTCCAAAAAGGCATATAAAGATATTGCTAGGTACTGCAGGGATAAAATCAGAAAGGCCAAAGGACAAATGGAGTTGCGGCTAGCGAGGGATGTAAAAGATAACAAGAAGGGGTTCTACAAGTATATTAGTAACAAGAAGAGGATCAGGGATGGTGTAGGTCCCTTGCTGAATAGGGCAGGCATCCTTGTGACAGAGGATGAGGAAAAAGCTGAAGTGCTCAATGCATTTTTTTCTTCAGTTTTCACAGGCAGGGTCAGCTCCCAGCCCACTTACCATGGGTGTGGCAGATGGGAGAGAAGAAGACAGGCCCTTGGTGACAGAAGGTCAGGTTAGGTAGGGACTGCTTAAAGAAGCTGCAAGTGCACAAGTCCATGGGGCCGGACGAACTGCATCCAAGGGTGCTAAGGGAATTGGCCGACGAAATAGCCGCACCGCTGGCCGTTATCTTTCAAAACTCATGGAGAACAGGGGAGGTGCTAGAGGACTGGAAAAAAGCAAATGTAGTGCCTATTTTCAAGAAAGGGAAAAAGGAGGATCCAGGGAATTACAGACCAGTCAACCTCACCTCAATCCCTGGAAAAATTATGGAGCAGATTCCCAAAGAATCCATCCTCAAACACTTAGAGGAAAATAAAGTGATCAGGAACAGTCAGCATGGATTTACCAAGGGTAAATCATGCTTGACCAATCTCATTTCCTTCTATGAGCAGATGACAGGTTTTCTGGATGCGGGAAGCACCGTTGATGTGCTATACCTTGATTTTAGCAAGGCTTTTGATACAGTTTCCCACAGCATTCTCGTTGGCAAATTAAGGAATTATGGGTTGGATAGGTGGACTATGAGGTGGATAGAGAACTGGCTTGATCAACGGTTTCAGCGTGTAGGAATCAATGGTTCCATGTCTAGCTGGCAGCCGGTCAAGAGTGGTGTGCCCCAGGGGTCGGTCCTGGGGCCGGTTCTGTTCAACATTTTCATCAATGATCTGGATGATGGAATAGACTGCATTCTCAGTAAGTTTGCGGATGACACCAAGCTGGGAGGGCCAGTAGACACGTTGGAGGGCAAGAACAGGGTTCAGGGAGACCTAGATAAATTGGAACAGTGGGCCAATAGAAACCTTATGAGATTCAGTAAGGACAAGTGTAAAATCCTGCATTTGGGACCAAAAAACCCTATGCACTGCTACAGGCTGGGAAACATTCAGCTAAGTAGCAGCAGTGTAGAAAAGGACCTGGGGGTCATGGTGGATGGGAAGCTGGAAATGAGTCAGCAGTGTGCTCTTGCTGCCAAAAAGGCCAATGGCACACTGGGCTGCATCAAAAGAAGTATTACCAGCAGATCAAGGGATGTGATCCTTCCCCTCTATTCTGCACTGGTGAGGCCACATCTAGAATACTGTGTTCAGTTTTGGGCTCCCCACTACAAAAAGGACTGGGACATGCTAGAGAGAGTCCAGCGGAGGGCAACCAAAATGATTAAAGGGCTAGAGCACAAGCCCTATGAGGAAAGACTGGAAGCATTAGGCTTATTTAGTCTGCAGAAGAGAAGATTGAGGGGGGATTTGATAGCAACCTTCAACTACTTGAAGGGATGCTCTAAGGAAGATGGAGCTCGACTGTTCTCGGTAGTAACAGAGGACAGAATGAGGAGCAATGGTCTCAAGTTGCGGTTAGGAGGTCGAGGCCGGATATTAGGAAAAACTTTTTTACCAGGAGAGTGGTGAAGTCTTGGAATGAGCTGCCGAGGGATGTGGTGGAGTCTCCATCTTTAGAGGTGCTTAAGGCCCGGCTGGACAAAACCCTGACTGGGATGGTTTAGTGGGAGTGGTCCTGCCTCTGGCAGGGGGTTGGACTAGATGACCTATGAGGTCCCTTCCAACCCTATGATTCTATGATTCTGTGACTGTATGGGCTTTGGCGGTGTGAGGTCATATGTATAGCTGTGGTCATGGCACAGAGGGGGCATTGGCTGCTGACTCTGAACTAACAGGCTAGGGCAAAAGACTTTCTGGTTAACTGTGTGCTGTGGCATGTAGACACCTGTAACTGAATGATGTGAGCAGGCTTGAAGAATCAGGTTTTTGTGTCCGATGTGGGAAGTCTGACTTTAGTGTCACTCATCAGTGCTGAGAGAATTTGATCTCATTTTTGCAGCTTAACCTGATCTTTGCATTTCCATGAGGGCTGATTCCTCAAGTAACCAGTGGAAGCATCAAGACAGGGTGTTGCACCATGTTATAGTGATGTACTACTGGTCAGCCCACGCTTGGTTATAGTGCTGTCCTGAAATTATAACAAAAATATGTTTAACCCAGGCAGTAAGTGGCCAGTGAGAAACAGGTTGTCTGCAGACAAGGGAAAGATGCCAGCACCTCAAACCAGGTATGGGCAAAGTTTCTTGGCTAATCATTTGTAATGGAGGTGGCAGGAAGAGCTCCTCTGAATCATAAAAGTCACCAGCAGGAAGAAAACACTGTGGAGTGTCCTCCAGCCCTACTGGGGCTCACGCTGGGCAGGAGAAGGCACTTTTCACAGTGTTTCAGAAGAATGACGACTATAAAGAGGAGGGGAGCCTGTGACATGCAGCTCCCCAAATCCAGTCTGGCCTGGTGCTGTGACCCCCAGATCTCCACTCCTGAACCTTGATTCACCCTGTTTTTTGAGGTGATCACTCACTCCTGAGTCAGTCCATGTGCTTGGCCCCAGGCAGCAAGTGTGCACACCCTGGTTGCTCAGGAGATGGTCCCCTAGCAAGTACCCACAGCTCCACCAGCCCCAGGTACCACAGTGGGAACTTCTGTCTTACAGGGACTGGAATTCTTCTCCAGTCACCATACACTCGCGTCTGTCCATTTAATAGATTGTGCCCAGCCGCTCTCACTCATGCCCAGTAAAGTCCAGACAGCTTTAGATAAAACAGCTACTAGTTTATTGATCAGGATATGATTTTAAGTGAGTATAGAGCAATTAAATACATTAGAAACAAGAGGAAGACCAAGAGCAGCATTGGTCAATTACTCAACAAAGAGGGAAAACCAATAACAGAAACTATGGAAATAGCAGAGGAACTAAATAATTTCTTTGTTTCAGTCTTCACCAAGAAGATTGGTGGTGACTGGATGCCTGATGTAGGGGAGGGCAGTAAAAATGGGACAGGATCAAGAAGCTAAAATAGAGAAAGAACAAGTTAAAAATTACCTTGACAAGTTAGATGTCTTCAGGTCACCAGAGCCTGATGTATGCAGCCTAGAATACACAAGAAGCTGACTCAGGAGATATCTGAGCTATTGTCTTTGAAAAATCATGGAAGACTGGAGAGGTCCAAGAGGACTAGTAAAGATCAAAAATAGTGCCCATCTATAAAAAGGGAAATAAGGACAGCCCAGGGAATTACAGACCAGTCAGCTTAACCGCTGTACCAGGAAAAATAATGGACCAAATAATTAAGGAATCCATTAGCAAGCATCTAGAAGAGAATAAAGTGCTAAGTGATAGTCAGCATGGATTTATCAAGAAAAAAAATCATTGACAAACCAACCTGATAGCTCTCTGTGGTGGGGTAACAAGCCTTGTGGATACAGGGAAGCAGTAGATGTGGTGTATCTAGACTTTAGTAAGGCATTTGATATGGTCTCACATCACCTACTCATTGACAAACTACGAAAGTACAACCTGGATGGAGCTACTATAAGATGAGAGAAAAATTGGTTGGATAACCACCCTCAAAGAGTAGTTATTAATGGTTCACAGTCATGCTGGAAGAGCATAATGAGCAGGGTACTGCAGGGATCAGTCCTGGGTCCAGTTCTGTTCAGTATTCTCATCAATGTTTAGATGATGGCATAGAGAGTACACATATAGTTTGCTGATGATACCAAGCTGGGAGGGGTTGCAAAGACTTTAGAGGGTAGGATCACAATTCAAAATGATTTGGACAAATTGGTGAAATGATCTGAGGTAAACAGAATGAAACTCAATAAAGACAAGTGTAAAGTACTCTACTTAGGAAAGAACAATCCATTGCACACACACAAAATGGGCAATGACTTCCTCGGAAGAAGTACTGCGAAAGGGGATTTGGCTGTAATAGTGGACCACAAACTAAATATGAATCAACAGTGTAATGCTGTTGGGGGGAAAAAAGCAAACACTATTCTGGGATGTATTAACAGGAGTATTGTAAGAAAGACACCAGAAGTAATTCTTCTACTCTACACTGCCCTGATTAGGCCTCAACTGGACTATTGTGCCCAGTTCTGGGCCTCTCATTACAGGAAAGATGTGGCCAAATTGGAGAAAGCCCATGGAAGAGCAACATGAATGATTAGAAGTCTGGAACACTTGACTTATGAGGGAAGAGTGAAAGAGCTGGGTTTGTTTAGTCTGGGGAAGAGGAGACTGAGAGGGGACATGAGAACAGTTTTCAAGTACCTAAGAGGTTGTCACAAGGAGGAGGGAGAAAAACTGTTCTCCTTAACTGCCAATGATAGGACAAAAAGCAATAAACTTAAATTACAAAGAAGGTTTAGGCTGGACATTCGGAATAAATTCCTAGCTGTTAGGGAGATTAACCACTGGAATAAGTTGCTTAGGCAGGTTGTGGAATCTGCAGCATTGGACATTTTTAAGAGCAGGTTAGACAAGAACCTGTCAGGGATGGTTTAAGAGGGTACTTGGTCCTGCCATGAGTGTAGGGGTCTGGACTCAATGACCTCTCATTTTCCCTTCCCATTTCTGTGAAATCAATGCACAATCATTTAATAGATGTCAGGGGTTACCATGAGAAAATAGAAGATAAACTATGCATACTACACTATAACACCATTTAGGATCTCACTTCAGTTTGTTTTCATCGTTCTTATCCCTAAGTCTGGCTGTGACGGTTTTCAGCCAGATCAGACCAGGGCTGTCCCTGGGGGGGTGCGGGGCCCTGGGCACATCACCCTCCGCCGGGCTGCCACTCAGCCCCCCCCTGCACTGGGGGATAGGGCCAGCTGGCCCAGAGGAGAGGGGCAGGCCCACTTCGCCCCTGCACCGGCTGTTGCCCATCTAGGGGATGAGGCAAGCCAGCCAAAAGCAGCAGCCAGGTTCAGTGGTCTCGCTCTTCCCCCTCTGCCCACAGCCACATGCAGTGCATGGAGCTCTGTGCTGGAGGCAGCGGGAAGGGGGCGGGAGGCAGTGTGGCTGGGGGGGTCGGCAGTACAGGCCCTAGGCTGCCTCCTCCCTGCTGCCTCCGGCATAGAGCTGAAGGCAGCGCATGGCCAGGTGGGGTGGTGGTGGTGGAAGCAGGAGCGCTGAATTTGGCTGCCACTTTTGGCTGGCTCACCCCGTCCCCTGGATGGCGAACAGCTGGCCATGGGGGGGGCAGCAGTTCAGGCCACACTCTGCCCTGCTCATGGCAGGAAAGCACGGGGTCCATGGAACCACAGGGCCTGGGGCAATTGCCTCTTTCACCACCACCCCCCAAGGACGGCCCTGGATCAGGCCCTTCTGGCAGCATGGAGTAGGCTATGTATCTTGCGGTTACTTCTAAGATGGTCCTTCTCTCTGGCCCAAGCTAGCAGCTTCTCCCCAATTTAAACTGTCTCCCTCTGTTTTCAGTCTCCCTTCTCTGTCCCTCCCTTTCTGTGCTGAGGTGACTCTTTTGTTATGTACCTCTCCTGCCTCTGTGCAGCTTTGGCTATTTACATGCTGCTGGAAAACAACTCCACTGGTTCCCTTCTTCCGTGACCCATACAAACATACATGATGATGCAGGAAACATGATACCATAATAATTCTAAGTTCCAAAAGGGTAGCCATGTTAGTCTGGTCCAGCAAAACAAACAAGGAGTCTAGTGGTACTTTTAAAGACATTCGTCAAATGTCTGATGAAGTGGGATTCTCTCCCACAAAAGCTCATGTGAATAATCAACTTTTTAGTCTCTAAAAGTGCCAGCATACTCCTTGTTTGTAATAATCCTATAGAATATGTTATAAGCATTCATAAAGGAACCTTGATTGGCATATTGGGCATCAAACCATACAATTGCATTGTGAAAATGAACAGAAAAATCATGTAGATTATACCCTAGGGGTGTATGGATGTGCATCCTATGACAGAGCCAGGCCCAGCCCATAAATTGTTCTTTCTTCATCTGCAGGGATGAGGGAAAGCAGCAGCTGCACTCACTGATGAAGAGCTAGTGAGCCATTGCTGGGAGAGGAAACATGAACAACAATTGTATCTTGTTATGTTAGTTCTCAGCCGTTAGACAGTGTAGTGTTACTTTGGTTTGTTTGCACGCCTTTCTCTCTTTATTCCGTACACCTCAACTGACTAAAAACCTCTCTTGGTAATAAAATAGCCTTATTTGTTTTACTTCTTCTCTGAGCCAGAGATGAGTGGTGCTTTGTAGAGAGACTCTTCTAGGAGCTAGGTGGCTGGAGTGCCCTGGTGGTTGTCTGCTAGGCAATTGGGCAGGCAGAGCCATGATTAGTTTGCTGGAGTTGGTCTACATTGACAGTGAAGTTTGACATAATAGTGCTTATCTCCACTTTCTGCAGCCTGTGTCTCCACTGTCAGAGCAGTACATTCAAAAAAAATGGGGCTATAATTCAAATTTCTAACATCACCACTGCAAGTGGCATAGCCCTGAGATAGAAATCTACAATTCAAATTTAGGTCCATGTAACCAGAAAGTAGGTTTTCTGTTTTTTCCTGTCTGCTGCACCATTGCAATATAGCTTCTCCCCTGCCTACAGCCCTGAAAGTTTTCATTTAATTCCTCTCTCTGCATGTAGCACTCTGCCTGTCTGTTGTGCCTGCAGCAGAGAAACATAAAAGCTTTCCTGCCTTTTTTCCTTTAGAGAAAGGAGGGGGAAGTGAGCAGAGGACAACTGCTCACAAGCCCCTGTGACTGCTACCCACAGTGCAATGCATTTCAGGAAATAATGTGAGCAATAGGGAGGTGAGGCCCCAAGCAAGCAATTTGCTGTGATCACTCACCTTAGCCTTTTGTAACGCAACAGCCTGTGATTGAACAGTCTCACCGCCAGTGTAGACAAGCCTGGAGTGTCAGGGAGCTGTCACATGCCTGGCTGCATCATAGGTCCCACTTGCTGAGGCTGAGAGGGTAGCACAGTGTCTCACAGCTCCAGGCAGCCTCAGACAACAGACCTTTCTACGTTCACTGGTGATTCTGGTGAACATGTCCCAGGATCAAATCAGCCTTTTTGGCTCCAGTGTCACACTGGAAGCTCATGGTCACCTGAAAACACACCAGGAGCCCCAAGTCTTTCTCAGTCACTGCTTCCTGGTGTAAGTTCACCTAGCACCCTTGGTTTTTAGGTTTGACATTGACACTGAGCCCTATTAAAAACCCTAGTGCTTGCTTGTGCCCAGTTTACCTAGCCACCCAGATCGCTCTGTAGCAGAACCTGTCCACTTCATTAACTACCAGTCCCTTAAGCTTTGTGTTGTCTGCAAACTTCAGCAGCAATGATTTTATGTTTTCTTCCAGGTCACTGATTAAAAATGGTAAATGGCAGAGCTGAGAAGCAAGAACTAACCCCTGGCGACCTCTCTAGAAACATAGCCCTTCAATGATCATTTACAACTACACTTTGAAACCTATCAGTCAGCTTTTGAGCATCTAGTGAATGCCATGTCAATTTAATAAATTTCTGGCTTAATCAAACTGTTGTGCAAGGCCAAGTCAAACACCTAACTGAACTCTAAATATGTTACATCAACCTTTAGCAACCAAACGTGTAATTTCATCCAAAAATGATATCAAGTTAACTTGACAGCATCTATTTTCTATAAAACTATGTTGATTGGCATTACTTACATCACCCTCCTTTAGTTCTTCATTAATCAAGTTCCATATCATCTGTTCCATTTTCTTGCCCTAGGTAGAAGTTAGATTGACAGGGCTCTAATCACCCTATTGTCCTCCTTACCTTTTTTAAGTATTGGCCAATACTAACGTTCTTTCAGGACTTCCCAAGTGTTCTAAGTCTTGATGAAGATTAGTAGTAATAGCATAGCAAGCTTCTCAGCCAAGTCTTCTAAAACTCTTGGATGCAAGTTATCCAGATCTGCTGATTTAAAAATGTGTAACTTTAGCAGCTGCTGATTAACATTCTCCTGAGATACTAATGGAATGGAAAGTGTACAAATTGGGTAGGGGCCTCTGAGTGTGGTATGTTGGGTGGCATGGAACTGTGAATGCATCCACAAGTGCACATTTTCACATTTAACAGTGGTGCACACTCCTGCTCCCCACGTTTGGCTGGCTGGCTGCTCCCGGAACAAACGGTGCCCAGCTGCGTGCCTGCCCATGGCCATGCCACGTGTGCAGGTGGAGCAGCACACTCCAGCTTGCCTGTTCTAAGCCTTTGCTGGGTCACTGCCCTTGAGTGCAGAGTGGGCTCATTGATCTGTATTGATCACAGCTGTCAGACTGCACCCTGCCCAAGCCTGTGCAATCCCGCCTGGCCACTACCCAGGGCGGACAGCCAGGGGCTCCCACAGGACCTGTCCCCTCACCCCACAGCTTCCTCTGCCCAGAGTAAAGTGCCAGGGAGCACAGGACCTTAGACCAGCTCTACTAGCCAGGGCTGGGATTCTGGATCAACTCCCTGCTAAGCTGAACCAGCCTAGGTGGGTACATGCAGGGTGACCATCAGGGAAAAGCCAAGTGATGCAGGGTGCCGGCAGAGGCGTGCTGGTGATTGGAGTGTCTGTGTGCCACACACCCAGGGATATAGGGCTTATGCACCAGATGGCAGCCACAGCAGGAGACCTGCGCCCAGCTGCCCATCCCCAGACTGGGGGGTCAGACCCTTCTGCCCAGACCTATAGGGAAGGATTCAGCCAGGAGTCCGAGACTTGGTTCCCCTCCTCAGTGAGCCAGGAAGAATCACCAGCCAAGGCCAACCTAGCTAGCTGACTCAGGCACAGAGCTCACGTGGGCGCTTTGCAGTGGGGAGGCTGGCGTGCACAGGCTGGCCGGGGGGTGGGGGTGGGTACCATCAGCATTGGTTTCTTTGGGACAGAGTGCTTCAGAGCCATGGCCTAAACCTGCCCGGCAGATCCCCGTCATCATGCTCCCTGCAGAGATGGGTGTCCTAGTCCCTGAGCCCTCCGTCCTTGGCGTGGCTGACTGTCCTGGACAGCCTCGTGCAGCAGCCAGGAACAGTGGAGAGCCAGCACCCGGCAACCTGGGAACGGCAGGCCCCTTCTTCTGCTCTGCAAGCCACCCTCAGAGCAACCCCCTTGCACTGTGGTGTGAGCTGTAGCTCACGGCTCCTGTTTCTACATAGGGACCAGGCTCCATGGCAGTAGTGCAAGAACCAGGTGTGGGCGCAAAGGCCCCATGGCACAGCCAGGCCAGACCAGCCTTCATGCCATGGTAGGAAAGAGGTCTGAGTTGCTCTCCCACCAGCGGGCGGCAGAGTGCCAAGCCCCATGGAGGAACACTGAGAGAAAGGTTCCCTGCTCATGAGGAGATGCAGAGACATGGCTGCAGATCACCACAGGGGAGATTAAAATCTAAGCCCCCCAAACCTGCAGCAGCCTCCCCCCCCCACTGTGTGAGGATGGAGCTTAAGCATCTCTCCTTCTCTGCCACGCTGTTCAGCTCCTGCCAGGCCTTGGCCCCTTTAAGAGTGAATGGGGCTCCCCAGAACTCTTGGCTACCCTTCACTAAGCTTCCCCCAAAGATCCTGCCCCCCAGAGTCTCTCTTTGAGGTGAGCTGGGAGTGGGCTGGATGCATCAGGTCGCCGAACTCCCCGGGTCCTAGTGAGGAGCTGCCCTTGTGGGCGGGGGCCTCGTCCTCCTTCGCTGGCTGTTCAGCTCAGCAGCACGGCACAGCAACTCACGGCGGTTTCTTTGCTCCAGCCCAGCTGCAGCCAGGTCTCTCTGGCCCTGCAGAGGTGCAGTGGTTCTCCTGGGTGATCCCCATGGTGGGGCTTATGTGCAGAGCTGGCTGCTTTGGCCATTGTCACAGACATGCAGAGTTTCTGCCGACCTGGTGAGTTGCATAGCGAGAGCCACAAAGCGCTTCTGCTTCATCAGCAGCCTCTTCGTGCCCAGGCTGGCCAGGGGTGCACAGGGGGAGGGCCATAGGCAGGGCACTGTAGCTCTGAAGTGGGTTATCTGTTTCTTGTCCTGCTGGCTCCTGAGGATGTGTCCTCTGTTTCCTGCTGGCCCTTCTGCTTGCCTGTGTCTTGCCCCCATCAGCCAGCCAAGCGTCTCCCCGCTGTGTCTCAGGGTGCGATGGAGGATGAGGTATGCCCTCAGTTCTAGGGCTCACACCTTTCCCAGACTGCCTCGGTTTCTGCAGGGCTTGCATGACAAAAATCAGTTCTACCCCACAGACATCACTAGCAGCAGGGCCTGGGACCCTGTGGGGAGCCATGCTGGGCACAAAGGCCATTTCCACAGACTTTCCGAGGCTTAGCAGCGTCAGACAGGGACAGCAGCAGAACCAGAGTTCACCTTTTAATCATTAGGCCCCATAGCACCTGGAACAGAGACTAGAAGTCCTGGCTCTCAGCCCCCTGCTCTGACCACTCAACCACACTGTGCCACCAGAGCTGGCAGAGGCACCCAGGAGCCCTGCACTCCCAGTGGGCTGGCAGGGCTATGCTTCTTTCCTAGAGAAGCCTCAGAAATGTAAAGGAACGTAGCAGAGGAGCCCAGGGGCTTGATCAAGTGATTTTCCAAACTCCCTCCTGAGTCCAGTGCGGAGCGTGGTCAGGCCAGCTGCACGGCAGCAGAATGCAGGGAACAGGTTTTACAGCTGATGTAGACTTTAAATTGGGGGCTGTGCATTTGCCTGTTCTTGGGGCCAGACTCCAAGGCAGGCTGTCAGGGGGGTTAAATTACATTGCTGGGGGTTAACCTGCTTGGGCTCCAGCGGCTGAGAGCTTGGGTGGGTGGAAGGAGTCCCAGTGGCCTCCCACTCAGGGTTTCCATGGGAGCTGGTTCAGGTCCCAGTAACAGCAGCTCTGTTGAGAAGGTCAGCAATGTTGCAATTGCTGTTCTGTCTGGACTAGATGGTGCCTGGGCATCCAGCCCTGCTGAGTGAGCACAGAGTGAACTCAGAATAAAACAATGGGCTGTGCCCCAAAGTTAGGGTTACAAGATGTCAGGCAAAATGAGCACTTCCGTCTTCCTAATCACTCGATGATGGATTTGTTAACGACTGTCATTAGAGATGTACCTGGGACATCAAGACTTCAAAGAGAAACAGCTGAACTTGAATTAATATGCAAGCTAAATTCTGTGGAAGCAGGACTTAATCGAGACTACGGGTTCTTTTCCCATTACAATAGGTAATTTGACTTCAGGCTTCCCAGGGTTTGAACCTAACAACTGCTCTGATTTGCTGTTCCTGTAGGACCTGATCCTATGTTTTACACCCCCTTGCATTTAGTTTCATTCCTTTCTGTAAGTTCACCCATCTTCGAAGCATCTGAGGAAGTGGGATCTTCTCCCATGAAAGCTCATGAAAAAAATAAATCTGTTAGTCTTAAAGTGCCACACAACTCCTTGTTTTATTAGGCAAAATGAGGACATGTCCTCTTTTTTACCTTCATGCCCTCTGTCCGGCAGGCATTTTAGAAATACTGGATTTTGTCTGGCTTTTTTGGTACAGGGATTAAAGTAAGCTGGAATGCCCCGGAACACCCTATTTTTAGGTGGAAGCATTCTGGGGCCCCCTAAAAACAAAAGAATATTAATTTAATACTACATTTCTCCATGTGTCCTCCAAGGTCCTCCTTCTCATACTTCCCTGTCCGGATGCTTTGGTATCTGGTGACTCTACCCAAAGTGCTTCTTATGTGCAGATAAAACGGGGCACTAATAGGTGGGTCTAGCAGTCTGCGCTGGGCAAGAGGCTGCAGGATCACACGGTGACAGAGACACCCGGCAATAACATCAGCTGGACACCACACGGGGAGAATGCAGCCACTGTGCTCCATGGGAGGGGGGACTGGGCGTGCTCCCTGTCTAACAATCAGCAGTGGCTCTGGCCCTTGAGATGCAACCCAGCAGGGGCGCTGCCAGCTGCAGGGCTGGAACAAACCCTCCAGCCCCACGGCTCCTGCAGCCACGCAGACTGTCCTGCTATCCACAGGTGGAAAAGGACCCGTGGCTTCTGATGCTGCCTCTACCAAAGCAGCAGTGGATGGTGGATCAGAACTGAGCTCCCAGGGAAAGCCCCGTCCACTCGCACAAGCCATGCCAGCCTCCTAACTGCGTCAACCAACTGGGCAACATAGCTGTGCCACCAGAGGCCCGAGCACGGTCAGGAACAGCAAGCGTGCCAGCAGTGTTGTGCTACAAGTATGGCTGTGGACGCAACCAAGTGGGTACGAGAGAGCAGGGTGTGTAACTGTGCAGGGTGCTGGGCATGGGGGATGGGCTGGGGTGGGAGCAGCGATGCTGGGTGCCACGGGGTATTGGGTGGCAAATAGGGGTGCTGAACACAGGGG
>ML682125.1:875827-1009461 GCA_007922195.1 Podocnemis expansa | reverse complement strand
GATTGGCGGCGGGGATAACGGGCCGGGGCGGGGCGGCGATGGGCCGGAGGCGGCGGCGGCCGCCGCGCCGGAGTCGGGGCCGCCCGGAGGGGGCGCGGGTGGAGCCGGCGCCGTGAGGGGCCCCAGGCAGGTGAGGGGGCGGGGCCGGGCCCGAGGGGCCCCGGAGCGTCCGCTGGGTGCCGGGGCGGGCCCGGGGCGGGCGGCGGGCGCCTCTCGAGACAAAGCCCCGCCCGCCGGGCTCCGCAGCCGCTTGCCCGGGGCCTGAGGCGGGGGCCGCCCCCTCAATTGGTGTAACGGGGGTTCGGGGACATGGGGGGTCACTAATTGCTCCGACGCTAGCTGCCCGCGGGGGCTGCCAGGAAGTTTGGGGTGTCAGGGAAATCCCTGTGGCTGCCCAGCCCGGCCCCGTGCGCAGCAGACGGGCCCCGGTGACTCGGGGGGTCTGTCACGCTCCCCCGGCCAGCCCGGTGCCTCAGTGTCTCGGCTCCCCGGGGCCGGGGGAGCCGCTGGCCCGGCTGGCGCTGGCTGGGAATCGGGGCCCCTCCCCGCGGGCCGGCGTGAGCCGTCAGTGGGGGCAGCTGGGCCGTGCCCCTCGCTGCCCGGGGGCCGTCTGCGCCCCGCGCGGTGACACCCGTGCCCGCTGTTCCCACTCAGCCGTGGCCTGATGGATATTGATCTGGACTATGAGAGACCCAATGTTGAAACCATTAAGTGCGTGGTCGTCGGGGACAACGCTGTGGGCAAGACGCGCCTCATCTGTGCCAGGGCCTGCAATGCTACCCTCACCCAGTACCAGCTGCTGGCCACCCACGTGCCTACCGTCTGGGCCATCGACCAGTACCGCGTGTGTCAGGAGGTGAGAGCGGAGGGGGGACGGGCCCAGGCAGATGGGGCTGCGCGTGGCACAGGGATGGCGCGAGGAGGGGGTCAAGTGGGGGGCAAGGTGCCCGTGGGGGCTGTGGGAGGGGACGCTCTGGAGTTGCCAAGCTCGCTGTGCTTCCTGGCAGGTGCTGGAGCGCTCCCGGGACGTGGTGGACGAGGTCAGCGTCTCTCTGCGGCTCTGGGACACCTTTGGAGACCACCACAAGGACAGGCGCTTTGCCTACGGCAGGTGAGAGTCTGGAGGTCACCCAGGCTGGGGTGGGGTCCCTGCTGCTTTCGCTCTGCCCCTCCGCCTGGCGGTTGGGGGTGCTGCCTGTGGGGTGCTGCACAGAAATGAGACACGTCCCTTCCCTGCCTTTAGTGGGGCCTCCGGGCTCCTTGTTCAGCCCCCCGTGTTTCCCCTGGTCCTGGAAGCCACAGGTGCCCTGGCCTCCACCCCTCTGCTCCCTGCCAGCAGCTGTTGCTGGAAGGGCTGGGATGTGCCTTCCCCGTGGCCAACAAGCTCCGTGCTCTCCGCCCTGCACTGCCCTGCTTGTGAGCCGGCTGCTCCGAGGGGTGGTGGCAAGTCACTTGCTGCTTGACTGCGCCTGCAGCTTGGCCCGGGACTCCTCTCCAGCACGCCCTCCCCCAGCCCGGCAGGTGGGAGACGCTGGGGCAGCCAGAGAGGCACCTGCCATTTTACACGGCCGCTGCTCAGCCAGCTCAAATCCTTCGGGGCGGGCGCTGGCCCTGCACCCCCGGGAGTGTCTGATTTCAGCACCCCAGCACCTGCTGTTGGGCCGCTGGCAGGCTCCAGTGACAGCCACGTGAGGGCAGGGGCCGGGGCTGTCTTCCCATCCAGCAGAGGGGGCGGAGAGGTCTCCTGGGGACATCTGGCCCCAGGGTCCCCTTGGCCACCAGCACGTGAGCATGCCCGGCTCACCTTCCCTGGGTTGCATGGGGCTCTCTGGCTGTTCAGACGAGAGCCACCGGCCTCTTTGTGGTCTCAGGGAACCTGCCCCCGAGTGGGCTTTTGAGTTGGCTGCTGTCTGTCCCAGATCGCCCTTCTTAAAAAGGGGGGATTGGGCTGTAGTGGTAGAATGGGGTGCTGGGAGCCAGGACTCCTGGGTTCTTTGCTCTGTTCTTCTGCCTGGTGGCCTTGGAGGGGGCAGGTTCCTTTCTCAACTGTTCTCAACGCCCTCTCCTTGGAATCCGATCACTCAGCCCCTGAGCTGTGACTCCTGCTTCTTGTGTGAGCCCAACCGAGGAACGGGGCAGGGGCTGGCCAGCAAGGCTGACGGCGCATGAGCCACACTGACACTTTCCTTGTTGCTGCAGTGCTCGGCTGTCTGTGCCGGGCCCGTTGTGCTAGGTGCTGTACAAACACACCAGTCAGCCCCAGCCCAAAGGGGCCAGCAGTGCCATTCAAGTCCCTGGGGCGCAGAGGTGTCTTGTCACCAGAATAGGGAAGCGTGTTCAGCCTGAGCTGAGCTGAACCTGATCCCATTGCCCCCCACTTAGTCCCCCCACCTGGCATTCCTAGGGCTGTGTGGAGTGCTCACTGCTCCGTGCATGCAGCAAGGGTTCCTCAGCTGTGCTGCTCTGCCCTGAGCTGGCTCGGCTTGGCACTGGCCTGGCTGAGCTAGGGGGAGACTCTGTAGCCAGTTCGCTTGACTTGGGCCATGCACCCTCGCTGAGCTGCGTGCAGGGGAGGGTGGCGTCTGCCTTCTCCCTGCTGGCTGAGTGCTGGGCTGGGCACCGCTGCTGCTTGGCTGGGTTCCTGCGGGCGTGGGCAGGCAGGAGTCTCTCGGTCTGTGGTGTGGGCCTTGGTCCAAGCATGCCTCCCGATCACGTCTCAGGGAGGCACCACTCAAAACAAATAGGGCTGGGAGTAGCCCAAGCTGCTCACTGCAAGGGCAGGGGGCATCTTGCATGGCATTCCTGATGGCTGTGGCGAGGGCGGTGGGCCAGGGGGAGCCTTTCCCTGCCCAGTGCTGGTGCCAGAGCCGTGTCCAGGGTGTGCTGCTTACCATGGGTGTGTGGCTGCTGACTGGGGGATCCCTGGTGACTCTGTGCCTCACTCTGTCCCCTGGGCTGGCAGTTGCCCCGTGCAAGATTCCCGTATGTGATGCCCCTCGTGGGCATGAAGGACGGCCCTGCTGGAGCAGATCCCTGCCTGCTCTCTTCCAAGCAGTCACCCTGGGAAGTGTTGCCTGGCACTGAAATGTGGTCATTTCTGGGGTGGAGCGTGGCTGCTGTCTAATAGCTGAGCAGGAGACTCCCAGCTGAAGCTCCTGGGGAGGTGCAGGGGTGTTAACAGGTAAACTGAGGAGAGGTGTGGGGCCTGGATTCCAGGGTTCTGGTGTGAGCTTTGACTCACTCTCAGGCTCAGAGAGCTGGCACACGGACTGTGAAATGGGGCTGGCTTTCCCCGCTACCCTGGGGGAAGGCAGCCCCCACAGAGCTGCAGGAACCTTCCCACGCAGTGAGGGGCCGTGGCCTGCAGAAGATGGCATAGCTGGCTGCTGAGGGCTGAGCGCCATGTCAGAGAGGTTTCTGTCTCTCCAAATGCTGGCCTGGCTTGGCTCTGCTTGGCCTCTGGTGGCGGCCAGGGGATCTGGAGGGCTGGCCCCAGCCCCTCCCATCACAGCATTGCTCCCTGTCAGCCTTCACTCTGTCTTCCCTGGGACACCCGGTCTCCTGCCATGCTGACCATCTGGTCATGCCCAGAGCATCTCCAGATGCCTGCTGGGGATTGCTGTGGCTGGGTTGGCCCACTTGCTCTGGCCAGCTGGGGGATGTGGCCCCGTAGCAGGAGAAGTCCTGTTACGGTGCAGTTGTCTGGGACTCGCCGTTCGCACGCTGAACAGGGGGCTATGGGAGCACAGCCAGAGGCTCTCATGTTCCCCCTGTTGCCTGGCTCTGTTCTGATGGTGGGGAGTCCCCCTTCTTCCGTCCTTGGGGCTGGCAGCGAGCCATTTTCTTCCCGCAGGAGCAGGTCTGCGAGGCTGTTCCCCACCCCACCCTGCGGCACCTGCACCCCTTACCCTGCGGAGCTGGGGCTGCTCTTGCCTTGCCTGCCTGTCCGCCCCTCTGCTGCGTCCCTGCTCTCGCCCCAGACGGTCCAGGCTCCATGGCCCCGAGAGGGCCAACGTATGCCCTCCAGGCTTGCATAGGAGTAGGTCTTGCTGACCACTGTCCCCAGTCCCTCTGCTTGGGAGGGCTGGCCCTGGTTCAGAGTTTGCACAGGCTCCATTGGCTTCACATGCGCTGCTAGTGGTGCCCTAGTGCTCCGGGAAGAGCTGCTCTAGGCCCAGCTGCCCACTCTGTCTAACCTGTGTGTCTAGAGCTCTGGATCCGTGCGGGGCCCAGATGCCCCCTCTCCCGCAGCTCCCTGGTAGCCATGTCTGGGATGCCCAGGGTGGTACTAGTCCCTGACGCCCTGTTGTAGGACTGGGGCTCCAGAAGTCCACTGCGGACGGTGGGGAAGGATCAGGCCCTTCACTCTGTTCCCCAGGGTCTCCTGTCCCTGGCTGTGTTCCTTACCTGCCATCTCAGGCACAGGGGCTGCTGGGGGAATTGGGGGCAGAGCAGGGGTAATGGGGACCCAGTGGACCCTGGGGTGGTGCTCCTTTCTGTGTCCCTCCTTTCTGTGCCCCTGCCTCCCTGGGGTGGGACTAACAGATCTGGTGCCACCCTGCTCCCATCTCTCTTCCTCCTGTGTGTAGGTCAGATGTGGTTGTTCTCTGCTTCTCTCTGGCAAACCCCAACTCCCTGCGCCACGTGAAGACTATGTGGTACCCCGAGATCAAGCACTTCTGCCCACGGACACCCATCGTGCTTGTGGGGTGCCAGCTGGACCTGCGCTATGCTGACTTGGACGCGGTCAACCGTGCCCGGCGCCCGTTGGCCAAGTAAGGCCACAGCTCCGCTGGGGCTGGCAGGGTGCGGCACCTGGGCTGGTGCAGATGCCGTGTCCACCGGGCTGCTGTGGGTGGGGGGAGGGCAGGGTGGTAGATGGGGTCTGAGTCCGTCTCTGCCCAGGAGATCAGTGGCATCCCTGGGCCCTTGCCAGCACTGTTTCTGCCTGGTGCATGCCCCTCACCCTGGCCCTAGCCAGCCCTGTGCATCTGCTAGCTGGCACCACCCTGCAGTTCCCATGCTGACTGCCCTCTGCTTTCCCTCACCAGGCCCATCAAGCCCACGGACATCCTGCCACCCGAGCGGGGTCACGAGGTGGCCAAGGAGCTGGGGGTGCCGTACTATGAGAGCAGCGTTGTGGCCCAGTTTGGCATCAAGGATGTCTTTGACAATGCCATCCGCGCTGCCCTCATCTCCCGCCGCCACCTGCAGTTCTGGAAGTCCCACCTGAAGAAGATGCAGAGGCCCCTGCTGCAGGCACCGTTCCTGCCACCCAAGCCGCCCCCTCCTGTCATCCACATCCCGGACCCCGCCACCAACAATGACCAAGGCCCTGCCGCCCTCTTCTGCAGCCCACTGTGTGCTGATGTAGTCTTCCAGCTGGAGGGGGGGCACCGTGTCTTTGCCCACCGTGTCTACTTGGCTACCTCCTGCTCCAAGTTCTATGACCTCTTCACCATGGGGGACGAGGCGAGCCAGAGTGGGGAGCCCTCCAGCAGGGAGTGGCGGGCAGCCAAGGAGCCAGCTGCCAGAACTAAGAGCCTGGATACTGAGAAGAGCCTCCTCACAGATGGGGTCCAGCAGAGGGTGGCCCAGGCCCCACTCAGGGCTTCGCAGAGTGATGACCCCCTGCGGCTGGTGCAGGGCGAGGGCCAGCAGCCCCCAGGGCCCGGGGGCCAGGAGCTGTCGGGCTGGGGCCGGGGCTTTGTCAGCATGCAGCTGGAGCTGGTTCAGGACCCTGTGACCCAGCGGGAGAAGCAGATGACAGTGGTGTACATGGACTGCCGAGTCCAGCCGGGGCCCTTTCAGGCTGTGCTGGAGTACCTGTACACAGGCCATCTGGACCAGGACCGTGCAGACCTCCTGCAGGTGGCCACGATTGCTGAGCTCCTGGAGGTCTTTGACCTGCGCATGATGGTGGCCAACGCGCTCAACAAGGAGAGTTTCATGAACCAGGAGATCACAAAAGCCTTCCATGTGCGCCGTGCGAACCGCATCCGAGAGTGTCTCAGCCGGGGCGTCTTTGCTGGTATGGGGGGGGGGGGGGGGGGCCCCAGCCGGGGCATCTTCTAGCATCCAGGAGCTGCAGACAGTGGGGGCGCTGTTCCTGACACCCTAGGGACGCTGTTCTGCAGGAGCAGCGTGGGGCTCTGGGGAGCACTCTGTCCTAATCATTCTGGCCCCAGTGCTGTGATCCTGGATCAGTGTAAAACTGGGCCCTTCCCCTGTGTGTTGTGGGAGATCTTGGACTGCCCCACTGAGCCGTCTGGGATGGGCCTGGGGCTCTGGCCTGTCCCCAGCTGGGTGAATCCATTCTGCTGCCCTCACTGTTCTCACTCCCATTCCAGTCTCCTGATACCCCTCCCTGTCCCCCCCCCCCTTCTGTGCCCTCCCAGATGTTGTGTTCCTGATGGATGATGGGTCGGTGCCGGCCCACAAGCCATTGCTTATTGCAGGCTGTGATTGGATGATGGCCATGTTCTGTGGTAACTTCCGGGAGAGCTTTGCTGCTGAGGTGAGGGGTGCAGTGGGGGCTCCCCTGGGTGGGTGAGGGCACCGGCGTGGCCAGATGTGTGATCACCTGTGACTGTGGGAGCAGAGAGCTGGGCAGATGCAGGGATGAGGGAAGGAGTCTCTGATGTCCAAGGAGGGAGCAAGGTGGAAGAGCTCCCTATTCCCCCAGTGAGTGGGGGACGAAGACTGATGGGAAGAGCTGAGAGGCAAGGGAGGGAGTTGGGCAGAGCACTGGAGGGGGGCTGCTCCTGACTCCGCATGGTGGAACAGCCGTTGCAGCCACCTGGCCTTTCTAGGGGCTGGAGCCCTTGGGCGGCTGCCTGGGTGTGAATAGCAGCTGGCTGGGGCACATGATCCCTCTGTTCTCTTCCCCTGCCAACGGGAAGGGTGGCTGCAGCGTGTGATCGGAGATAAATTGGGAATCTCAGAAATAAAAAGGTCATGGGGTGGGGGAGGCAGAGGGGGAATCACATGGTGGAACATGGGTGCCAGGGCTGGGCCAGGGCCAGAGCTGGACCCCTGCACACGGCCACCATCTAGTCTTTTTGCTCCCTCTGGACCCAGCCTGCACCTAGGCCTTGGGAGAGAAGCCCACAGTCCCTTTGGGGTGATCCCTGGACACTGAACCCATCCCCTCCAACCCTCCATGAGATGGGATTTCCTGCTAGGTTATTTGCTGGCTCTTCTTTTTATCACTGGCTCTGGGACGATTAAGACCAGTTTGTTCCCAGCAGAGGTGCCTGCAAATAAGAACAGGTGAGAGCATCGGAAGGGCTGGCAGGCAGGAGCAAGAGGCAGGGCACCTGCCCCAGCTGCTTGTTGTTGCAGGGAGGTTGTCAGGGTGAGTCCTGTTAGGTTCCCTTTGTTGCTCCAGGTCTCTCTGCCTGGCACGAAGTGTGCTTGCCTGCGTGCCGTCCTGGAGTTCCTCTACACCGGGTATTTCACTCCTTCGCCCGACCTGGATGCCATGGAGCTCCTGATTCTAACCAACCGCCTGTGTCTGCCGCGGCTGCAGGCGCTTACAGGTGAGGCCCAGTGCAGGGCCAGTGGGACGCAGTCACCGATAAGATAATGAGGCTGTGGGTCGATGTGTCCCTGGAGTGTCATTTGCATGCTGGTTGTTATGTAAGGGCCACGGGAGCAGTGCTTGGGTGAGTGCTGCCTGTGTGGGGTGGGCCTGGAGCTGCAGAGCCCAGCCAGAGCTGCGAGTGCCCCATGGCCAGGCTGCCCCCACCTGCCCTACCCTCAGGGAGACCGTTTGTCCAGCTAAACCGGACAGGCCTCACTGGCAGTGTGTCCCCCTCCAGCGCTGAGCCAAACTACGTGTGGCATCAGACGGGGGTCACCCAGAAGTGCCTGAGCAGTGGATATGGGGTGTGTGTGAGCCCTCCCCTCCCCCCCCAGGGCTGAGGGTTGGAACCTGCAGCCCCAGTGCTGTGAGCTGGTGGTTCCCAAGAGGCTAATCCCCCGTCTGTTCCCCAGAACAGTATGCTGTGGATGAGCTGCTCCAAGCATACGTGCAGCAGGTGGAGATCGACGAGCAGGTGATCATCTACCTGGAGATGACTCAGGTATGAGGGAGCCGGCCCTGGGGTGTCCCTTCCTCCACTCAAAGGGGGCTGCATCAGTGAGGCCGTGAGTGGCCAGTGCCAAATGCTTTCTGTTTTGGGGCACCTGGAGCCTTCCTGCCCCCCGTCCTTCCACGCTCCCAGCATGCCATGCTCTGTCCCAGTCTCCTGGCTGTTGAGGCCCTGCACCACATGCTGGAACATGTAGTCCCACAAGAGAGGACAGGCAGATGCTGTAGGCCCTGTGGGTGAGTCAGGTGCAGCCCTAGGGCTCCTGGTGAGTTACCAGCCCAGCGCTTAGCCTGGTACCTGGAGCTGCAGCTAGGGGGTGGCCACATGGTGCTCCGTAGGGAGCTTGGGGTCTGATAGGGTGGGGGCCTGGTTGCCAGGATGCTTTGTGGGTCACTGGACCACTGCCTACCATGGCCGGGTGGGGGGCTCCCTTCCCTGTGGTCAGCCTGCTGCTCTCCCGCAGTTCCACAACGCCCACCAGCTGGCGGCCTGGTGCCTGCACTTCATCTGTACCAACTACAACAGCGTCTGCCGCCGCTTCCCCCGGGAGATGAAGTACATGTCGCCAGGTATGGCGGGGAACGTGTGTGATGCCAGGCTGCCTCCCCTGGTGGGAGGGAGTCCATGGGCAGGGGGTTCCCTGGCTCCTGGCCCCTGCCAGCTGGGCTGCTGGTGGAGGCTGAGCCATTTGAGTTCTCAGGCCATGCCAGCTACAGTTGCCCTGACTGGGGGCGTGCGGATCCCCCCACATGCCAGGTGTAGGGTTGCAGGGCCAAAGGGAAGGGGTGGCCACAGTGCATGGGTGCTCATCCCTCATGCTGACCTGTCCCTTCGGCCCCCAGAGAACAAGGCGTACTTCGAGAGGCACCGCTGGCCGCCCATCTGGTACCTGAAGGAGGAGGACTTGTACCTGCGCTCCAAGAAGGAGCGGGAGCTGGAGGAGCAGCTCCTGCGGAAGCAGCACACCCGCAGCAAGTGGTGCTTCTGGCGGCCCTCGCCCCACGTCTCCTGAGCGTGGGGCTCCGGTAGGCCCAGCCCTGACGTGCTGCTTGTGCCTTTGCTGGAGGCCAGCCTGGGGGGCTGCTGGGCAGAGAGCCCACCCTTGGGGTCTGCTGCTGGGAGTGGATGAGCTGGGCAGGGCCCCCTTCTTTTCTGAAGCAGGGCTATGGCTGGTGGCTGGGTGTCTGCCCTTCACTGCCCCAATGCCTTCCCTGCCTGGCTCTGTGCACCCATGAGGGGCTGTGTTTTTACACTGCCCCTTACCCCTCACACTGCACCCCAGCACTCCTGCAGGCTCTCCCTGCTGCCCTCATGGCTATGCGGTGCCTTGGTCCCCACTGCCTTGCAGGGGGCAGGGTGGGCATCTTGAGTGACAGAGCCATAGGGCTGCCTCTGACCTAGCAGTACTGGGGAGCTCAGGGCTGCTTTAGGGCTGGGAACCATGGGGGGCTGTGTGGATGGATTACAGATGTGGTGGGGGAGCTCTCCCTGCCATCCTCCTGACAGTGAGGTGCTGAACTGCCTTGCCCCCCACCAGTGCTGTGCCAACTCCTGCCCCCAGCAGGGTCTTGCCTGCACCTGCTCTCCTTGTGTTGGGCTCCTGCTAGCCTCAAGGGACTCAGCGGGGGGCTGGGTCAGTCAGTGGAAGCTGAGAGCTGAGGCTTTCTCTGTCCAAGGAAGACCCCAAAGAGTTGCTGGCGTGGCCATGCTCCTAGGAGCTGGGGAGGGGGAAATTGGGGGGGGGGTGGGACTGGCCTGGACCTGGGTTTGGGGGTGTGAGGGTCTGAGCTCCAGGGGGATGCATGTGGGATCTGGAACTGTGTGTGGTTGGAGGGGGGTGGAGGGGGAGTTTTCCATGTGTTTTTGGTAGCTGTAGAAGCTGGTCCCTTTTCCCGTGTGCTTTGCCTGCTCTGGGGCTGGGGGCACCCTTTGCTCCTCTCTGTGCCTTTGACACTACAAGCCTCTCCCCACCTACCCCTGTCTCCCATGGGGTCTGGGTGCCCATCCTCTCCCAGGAGGTGTCCTGAGCCTGGGGGGTAGGGTCCCTTTTGCTTTTTCTACACCTTAGTGCATTAAGGGAACTGTCTGTGGGGCAGCTGTCCCCTGCTCACTGGTGGGGCTCCCCTGCACAATTTTTACACTTTTCTAGGGCTCCCAGCTCTGGCCTCGTCTGGCCGAGCCACCACCTCACTCTGACTAAAGGGCTGTTTGTATCCACATTTCTAACCACTGTGAGCGGGCCTGGCACTGCCCTGCCTGCAGCCCCCCAGCCTTTTTACACCACTCAGTATTGGACTGTTTTAACCTTGGAATAAAACCTTTTGTAATGTGGCTGGCCTGGTCTCGGGGGGCAGGGAGGGCAATGGGGATTGTGCTAGGCTGGAGAATCAGCTTACCCCCACTATGATGCTCAGGTCTGTTTAACTGCAGCATGGGCCTGTGTGGATTTGATCGCTCACAACCCTTCTGGCACCAGCTCCAGGCCCTGAGGACTGTCAGCTGAGCAGTACCAGCAGTGCCCTGAGTGTCTCTGGCTACAGGTGGGTTATCTGCAGCAGCAGGAGCTCTGGGCAGCACTGTCCTGGTGCATGAGGGCTGGTGCCAAGCCTCAGATGGAGGGTGGCTGATGGTCCTCTCCCTCTTCAGAGTGTTCAGGACAGGCTGGGAAGGGTTCCTGGCTACTGTGCCTAGTGTAGGCAGGGGGAGGCAGGTTTGGCCTTGGCTCTCCTGCGCACTCTCTTGAAGGGGTGCCCACCCAGAAGGAGCACCTCCTGCTGCTAGTGTGGCATCCTGGGTCCCAGCAGCTGCAGCATGTCTGCACCATCCGCCGGTGGCAGCTCTTTACAGAATGTCTGGGCTTGCGTTAAACAGTGTTGGGGCTGATGCTTCCACTGGGAGCTGGGTAAGTTGCTCCAAGGGTTAATTACACTTGTCACATGTCTGCCTTATTTCCCAGCTGGAGTGTCTGGCTTCAGCTTCCTGCCCCAGGCTAATGGCTGCCTGTCACATGGCCCTGTGCTTTGGGATGTAGTCCTGCAGTGCCTGCCATGTCCCCTCAGTGCTATAACAATGTGTCCCCCTCAGCTCGCTGGGCACCACTGTGCTCCTAGCTGAGCCTGCTGCTGCAGCTGAGGTGAGGGGTGCATTCCAGCAGACTGGGCCAGCCCTGGGTGGGTGCAGCAGGGGTCTGGGTCAGTGGCAGCTGGGCTGGTTTCCCCAGGCAGGTGGGGTCTGGTCCCCTAGCCCTAGCTAGTTGTATGGACTGCTACTGGAGTCTCCTGCCTGCCTCCCTCCAGCTCTAGGGGTGGAGGGTGCTTGGCTGGGAGTGGCTACAGCTCCTACTTGGTTTTGGGAGCCAGTGGAGAAAGCAGCAGCCTCCCCTGCTCTGCGCTGGAAAGCAAAGCCTGTGTCAGGCTGCCAGGGCCTGGCCAAGGTGGCCCCTCTTTGCGCCTGATTTCCCAGGCAGGGCTGGGTGTGCTGCCCTGCTCTGTTGTTGATGCTTTTGAGGGGTGGGAGTGGACAGAAGGGCCATGCAGAGCTCCCCCAAGACATGAAATTAGGGGGGCTGTAGGGGAAGTATGGGGATGCTCACTAAATTGGTATAATACTGTCATTAGCTGACAACTGGGGAGGGTGTTGGGCAATCCCTGGGGCTGTGCTTTTTTCACACAGGCTGGGATAGGATTGCAATAGACCCCCACCCTGGTGAGTCAGACCTGGGGCTATCAAACCCAGGGCCTAGTGTTGTAGAGGGACTAACCAGACCTGAAAATCAGCAAGTGTCTGGGCCTCTCCACGTTCTGGCTGAGCTGGGGGGTCTTTGTGCCATTCTCCGGCAATGAGTTCCATAGCTGCTACTGCAGCCTGGGCAAACAGGCTCCTTTGCTCCCCACCCTCCAGGAATGAGCTCAGACACACAAGGAAGGAGGGGTCATGTGGATTTATTGTAGCAGGAGGCAGTCAGGTGGAGGCCCACCCTGAGGGCCCCAGCTCCAGCACTGCTGGGGTGGGGCCAGGTGAAGCAGAGGGGCTGACAGTGCCCAGGGCAGATGATGCACAGGCCCCAGGGTAGGCTGAGGGGGCAGGGGTTTGACACCTCTGACCAGGGGCTGGATTGGAGGAGATGGCAAGTTTCATGCCTCCACCACTGCACATCTGCAGCAGGGGGGGGAATGCAGCCACCTTGAGGGTGAGCACTGGCAGCTGTTTGCCAGCACAAAGGAACACTGCTGCTGACTGAAACTACAGGGGGACTGAGCAACTGAACTAGCTTAACCAGCACTGGGATTTAACCTGGCCTGGTGTGCAATGCCCTACATTAGCCAACCTGCATTGTTTCTCATGGGGTCCATTATTACTCCACCCTGAGGGTGGGTTGCAGGGTTGGAGATGGCCCCCAACTAGGAGCTGTGACACCAAGCGGCCTGTGGCAGGGCCTTCTGGCAGCAGAACCCCAGCTGTCTGGAGAAATAGGTGCCCTTCCTCTGGGTGAAAAGCATTTCCAAGGGCCTGGCTCCACCCCTGGCCTTGCCTTCCTAGCAGGCAGGGGCAGCCCTGGTCTGTGGCTGGTGTCTGAAAGCCAAGCTCCACAGCAGCACTTTAGGGGGCAGTAACCGGGCTGCGAGCACAGGCAAAGGGTGAACACAGCCTGGGTGGCCGCCAGGGAACTCCAGCCCCTGAAGTGCTCGGGGGGGGGGGAGCCCCTATCCTGCACCCGCCTCGTCCTGGGGGAGCCAAGCACAGAGGCTAGCTGAAGTGCCTGTTTGTCCCTCACTGAGATAGGCCCTCTGGGGCCTGTGAGCTGCTGTTCAGCTAATGGTATTAGCCTGCCCCTAGCCCTTTATGGGGGGAGGTGCTGTCTCCCTTTTACAGCTGAGGAAACTGAGGCTCAGTGGGCCCACTGGCCAAGGCCATGCAGTAGGCCCATGGAAGTGCCAGGACTAGCTCCTACTCTGCCTCCCAGTCTGGCGCACAGCATGGGATGCAGTGCTGCCTCCCCCCCAGCGCTGATTGTGTTATGGGCCCAGGGGCTGCTCAGCAGTGGGTGCTAGTGTCCTGGCCCCAGCAGAAGTGGGGCTGTGGCACAGACAGCAGCAGACATGGAGCTACACTGAGACTGATCTGACAGGCAGGGCCCTGCCAACAGCTGTTCAAGGGCCTGGCATGTGTGAGCCGTGCTGGCCGCCCCTGCCTCTTCTGGCACTGCTCCAGCCACGGCCCTAGCAACAGCACAGAGACCTAGCCAGTGCTCCTTGCAGCCCGTGATCAGAGGATGAAAGGAACCAGTGGTGGTGGTACATGGGGGGATAGGCTATTTGCACCTGCCTTGGACAGCAGCTACCCCACCCCACCCCCTCTCCACCAAGTCAGCATGCAGGGAACAGCCCCAGTGCTGCATGTCACCAGGAAGAGTAGGGATCACAGCCTGCAGCACCCTTGGCCATGGGCCCCTGCAGGACAGCAGCTACAAACCGATGACAGCAGCTGCTTGCCCCATACCCCAGGGAAAATTCTGGAGGTGGCAGTGGGAGGAAAAGGAACCAGCATCCCTGGGTGTGTGGGGCTAGAGGGACTCTGAAGCACAAAGAGATCTGGGTTCCACTTTGGCCTGGCAGAGCTACACCCTCCCTTTGTGTACACCCCCCATGTGGAGGGCCGGTCTCCCCCAGGGCAGAGAGGTCCCCCCAGTTCTGTAGGATTCAGTTCCCACCCCTATTCCTGATCTCCACTCAGGCAGGGTGCCTTCCCAGCCACAGGCAGCTGCCCAAGCATCTGGGCTCTGGCCTGAGGCCCTGTGTCACGCGGCAGCAGCACAGCCCCACCGACCCTGCTACCTCCTCACCCCGTGCTCAGTCTCCCCCCAGCAGCAGTCTAGGGCGGGCCATAGCGGACAATCTCGCTGAGGTCGTAGCCGGTGGCAGCAAAGGAGTTTCCCTCGGGGTCACAGAAGCGGGCGCCACAGACCTGGGTGTCCGTCACACACTCTGAGTGGCAATGCTCCACCTGTGCAGGGCAGGACAGATTGCCCTTAGACGCCACAGCCCAGCCCAGGCCCTGGGGCTAGATGGGCTTCCCTGCAGCAGCCATCCCAGAGATCCTGTGCTGCACTCCCACAGATGGGCACTGGGCCCCAGTGTGAGTGCCAGGGGATGCAGCAGTGTTTCCTCTGGGGCCTGATGGGCCAGAGGCTCTCTCTCTCTCCTCCTCCCCCGCCACCTCAAGCCCTGCTCTTGCTTCACCACCAGCATTCAGCTTGGGGCTGAGGCTTGTCCACCTTCCCTGAGTTGTCAGTCAGCTGAAGGGGATTGCAGTGGGGCAGGAGAGCTGGGCAAAGCAGCTCAGAGAGCTGACAGATACAGGCTGCAGGGCAGTAGTGCAGGCCCTGTAGAGGGAAGAGGAGACCACACACTTCAGCCATGGTGCAAGAGATGTAGTCACACCAGGGCCTAGGAGGTTATGGGGGCCCAGCTGGAGGAGTTGCAAAGAGCATGGGCCAAACTCAGCCCCTGAAACCCCTCTGCGATCAGCAACTGGCAAAGATGTGTTATGAAGGTGTGGGGGGATCGGCGACTGCAGCTTTGGGAGATGTGCAGAAGAGCCTAAAGATGGGCAAGGCAGCTGCAGCCCCACCCCTGAAGAAAGAGTGCAAGGTAAAAAGATTGACTGTTTTGTGTGGGGGAGAGTTGGGTGAGGGGGAGCTGGGGTGGTTAGAATGGGATTGGGTGAGGGGTGCAGGAGTTTGGAGTGGAGCTTGGGGGTCGGATCAGCTGGGAGGATGAAGGGAGTGGGCAGGGGTTGGTGAGGAACTGGAGAATGCCAAGTGTGGGAGTCAGGGGGTGGAAGGGGGGGGACAAGCAGGAAGCTAAAATGCCCTCAAGGTGTGCATGGGCTGAGAACTAGGCGGGGTCAGTGGAAGGCGGGGGGGGGATTTTGGAGTCAGGAAAGGGGCCCAAGTTTCTAACTCATTCTTGCCACAGAGCCCTCTGAGGGGTCGTCCCAGCTCAGCGCATAGCCCCTCATGCAGGGATGGGATTTCAGTGGGGGCTGAGGCATAAAGGGATAGTGACTGGTGAAGGGTTGCGCTGAGAGTCAGTAGCGAAGTCTTGATCACAACCGAGAAGCTCCTGGCTCCCCGCCCATGCTCAGACCATAAGTGACTGCTCTCTGCAGGGGTATGTGTACATCGCAGCCCTCGCCCCTCACCTCAATGTCCCCAGTATCCAGGCTCCGGCTGACTTTCCAGACCTGGACGTAGGAATCCTCGGCACCGGACAGCAGCTGCAGAGGGAGGCAGAACAGAGACATGAGGGTGCTAGCTCCCCGGGCAGGCTGAGGGGCCAGCGCTCTTGCTGGAGAGAGCAGAGCTGCCCAGCAAGGTGCAGCCAGATGCTGCTGATGCCTGCTGCGTGGTGATGGAGGTAGTTCTGCTCCAGAGTGCCCTGGCTCTGGGCTGGGAATAGTCCCACTCTCCCCAGTCCCTGGGACAGGGCAGGAGCCCCACACCACCCTGCGGCGGAGAATGGTATGTGTGCGCCACCTACGGACCTGAGTGGGAGCTGCAGCTCTTCCCGAGCTGACTGAGGTGCTGAGGCTGGGGGCAGAGGTGCTGTGCAGTGTGGGAAAGGCCTTGGGTGGGCTTACCTTCCCTGTTAGGGGTGCCACATCCAGGGCATAGATCCAGTGAGAATGGGCATTGATTGTGGCACGCAGGGTCCCAGTCACTGCTTCATACAGTCGGATCTGCCCATTCCCATAGCCAGCAGCGATGACCCCGTTCCACAGCTTCACAGAGGAGCAAGTCCACCTGGGTGGAGAAGAGACACATCAGGCACCTGGCCTTCCCCCCTGCACCCAGCACTGTCCACACTGCTTCAGAACAGCCCCTCGCCCTAGGTGGGCCCCATCTCCAGCAAGGCCTGGAGTGCATCTGTGTGGGGAGGGCTCTGGGCTCATCTCATTCCCCAAGGAGCAGGGGGAGCCCTTTGTCCTCTCCTGGCCTTACCCAAAGGCAGAGATTTTGGTGAGCAGGGAAAACTCCTCCTTGGATCTCCAGACACACAGGACCCCAGAGTCGTCCGCCGTCACCAGCTCAGCAGCCCCATCCTGAAGAGGGACAAGCCAGAGTCAGTACCCTGCCTTGGGACCCCTCTCAGCCAGTCAGGGCATGGGGAGGTCAGCAAGTGGCAAGGACAGCAGGGAATAACTGGTCATCCAGTAGCTTGCTAACTATGATACTAGCTTTGGCATTTCCTTCTCGAGACCTGGACAAGTAGCTTACAGAACCAGTCAATCTGGCATACTGACTGAATCCAGCTTGTTTAACATCAGGTGGCTTCAGAGCAAAAGGCATGTTGCTCAGCTCTGTGTTCAGGATCTGCTCTCCACAGATGATGCTGCAGTCATCTCTATTTCACCTGATGAGTTGCAGATCATGATGAAGGAGTTCTCTGATGCAGGTTTCAAGTTCAGCAGGATAATCAGCATTAAGAAACAGTTTTCATGTCACAGGGTACTAACGTCCTGGCTAAAGTCAGTTAGTAATGAAGTGCAGGACAATGTCACTTGCATCTTGGCTCACTTTTAACCAGCTCACTTGGCCTTGATAGAGAACTTGATGTGAGAATCGGCAAAGCCTCTGTCACCTACAACAAACTTACCTCATGCCTGGAACAAGCGGCTAACCCTAAATCCAAAGGTGTCTGTTGAACAGGCTTGTGTCCTCAGTGCCATCCTTTACAGCTGTGGAAGTTGGGTCACATAATCCAAGCAGCAGTGGAGATTGAACAGCTTCGACCTTTGGTATCTCAGATAGCGTCGCTTGGGACCAATGAATCACTGGCAGTGATGGTCTGTGCAGACCATGCTGGACATTTGCAGACTTTGCTAGCTGGGACATGTGGAGCACAAGCCTCAAGACCGCCTGGCAAAGACTGTACTTTGTGGCCATCTTGAGAACTATCCGCAATGCAGAGCAAGCCCAAAGCTCTTATACAGCCACAAGGTCAATCAGAGTCTCAGGAAATGGGAGAGCCCTACCCACAACTGCTCAGTCAGGAGAAGCTGGGTCAAGGCAGGTGCAGTCATCACTGAAAACCATCAGAAATCCCAGGCTGAGAGCTCTGTGTGAGACAGGCAGCACAGTATTCTCCAATATCCACCCGCAAACGGACCTGTGGCTGCCATGGGAAGGTCTGCCACTTTGCACACTGGGTTCCCACACGACAGCCAAGCACCACTGACTGACTGACTCTTCATCTGGCAAGATGCTGGCTAGCTGGCTGGAAGATGATTCACAAACTCAGGGAAGTGGTTTGTAACCCGTGCCCCTCAGCCAAATAGCTCCCAGAAAACATGCTTCCCAACTAGCCAACGAGCTGTTGCACTAACACATCACTGCCCTTGAAGGGTTCAGCTGGGCATCCCCTCTCTGAGCCTGTCAGCAGCTAATGGAGACGCTCCCCTGGTTGCAGTGTTCTGGGCCTGGCTTTCAGTGTGGGAGGCTCCGAGTGTTGCTCAGCTCTTCCTGTGTGACGCAGCAAAGGAACGCCCATGGGCCAGGCCACTGTGGATTTGACATGTCCTTTGCTCTTTTGTCCCAGAGAGCATTACAGGCAGCTGCCTCTAGAATAAGCAATGGCCCCAATGGGATGTGTGAGGGTATGGGGAGCTCTGGCTCAAGGGATGGTACAGGCTGATGGGGACCCCCCTCACTAACGAGTGGCCTTGTATCCAGGCACCTTGCTGGCCAACCAGCTGACTGCAAGACAGTGGGCTTAGACCAATGTGCTGCCTCCATATATTTAGTTATTCTGTGTTTATTGTCAAGTTGCCCTAATTGTCTTGAGCTGGTCAGTTGCTATTTCATTTTCTTCCTGACAGTTGTCTAATGAGGGGCCATGCCTTCATGCTATGTGCTGTAGCAGCCTGTGCATGTTTATCATTTCTGGCACACTTTGAGGCCTTTTCAGACAGGCCAGAAGGGACTAGCATGATCATCAGTCTGACCCCCAGCACATTGCAGGCCAAGAACCTCACCCACCCACTCCTGTAACAGACCCCCAACCTCTGGCTGAGTTGCTGACATCCTCAAATCATGGTTTAAAGACTTCAATAAACAGAGATTCTACTACTCGTTTAAACTTGTGAGTAACCGGAGTCCCATGCTGATGAGGAAGGTGAAAATTCCCAGAGGTCTCTGTCAATCTGACCTGAGGGAAAAGTCCTTCCTGACTCCAAATATAGTGATCAGTTAGATCTTGAGCATGAGGGCAAGATCCATCAGCTAGGCACCTGGGAAAGAATTCTCTGGAACGCAGAGCCAGCCCCCACACCCTGCCTCTGCCATCAAGTGCCCCAGTCCTGGCTACTGGAGGTATTTGCCATTAGCAGTCACAGACTGGCTACATGTTGCTGCAGGCTGCCTCAGCATATCATCCCCTCTGTAAACTGATTAATTCTTCCTTCTTTATGGCCTGTTCCTCCTGAAGTCACTTCTTGTTTCACTTTAATTTTGCATCTGACTGCTATTTTTTGCCAGGTCATCTCAGATAACCATTTGTTGTGATGTTTCTTCCTCAGTCTTAGCACTTCAAAGTTTTAGTGGAAGTTTCCACTTGCCTTCTACTGTTCCATTGTCCTCAAACTTCTGCTACCTACACCAGCACAATTCTATACTCTTGTTATACTGTCATCTGGTTTAGCAGTGATGGCAAGTGCTGACTGGAGAGCCTGTGGCCAAACCTTATTGTGAGAGAGGGATGAGAAGATCTGGGTGCAGAATGAGGGGGCAGCCAATCCATGAACCAGCAGAAAGGCACCAAGTCCAGGTAAAGTTCCAAAAAAGGAAGTTCTTACAGCAGTTACTTTGATAGACCTCTTAAAAAGACATCAAAAGGAGGAAAAAATATCAGATGAATGGGAAATGGGCACATGGTGAAGCTGACAGGAAAGGAGGCCCTACTCAATGCACAAACTGGAGGGGCACTCAGTTGCTGTCTATCCTAAGTAAGACATTCCAATGTATTATTGTAGACAGAACAAAGGAAGTGGCAGGTAATGTAGGTTCATGGTTTTGACAAGGACAAGCAGGGTTCAGGCATGTAGCCTACAGAGAACTGTTAATGAAATGGCAGTCACTGCTTCATAAGAATTGTGGAGATTCTCAAAAAGCCTGGGATACAGTGAATAAAGCAGATTTATGGAAGCTGCTGGACCATCATGGAGGCTCTCAGAAATCATTCAGAGCATTCAGTGAACATCATTCAGAGCTTCTATGAAAATATGACAAGCCAAGCAATACATGACACTGAACTAAACCATTCAAGGTACTCTAGGCATCAGACTAGGGCCCCTGATCTTTTTTCTGGTAGTGGACTGGCTTAGGAGAGAGGCCACTGAACAGACAATGGACTTTCACACATAAATTAGAGAATCTTGATTTTGCAGATGACTTCAACTTGCTAACCATACCCACAGAGACAGGCAAGCTGAAAGAGAGAATCTTTAAGCCCAGCATAATTGGTAGGGTTGAAAATCAACACAATAACCCCAATAACCCCCATAACCCCAATAACACCTTCCTGGACTGACAGAGCAGAGGTCTGATATTTCATGTATCCTGTAAGTCCAGCAGGTGGGACAGGCAAAAGACATTACAGCCAGAACAGCAAGAGCCAGGTGGTCTTTTGTAATGCTAAAGCTGATCTGGGAAAACAGTGGGTTAATTCACCAGTACCGTCCTCCTTCAAGATGGGCTGCTCGGATCCATTCAGTAATAGGTGTCTCCGTGCTGGAGCACCGGATTGGCCAGAAAAACTTTTGTCCTAGCCTGTCAGGAGAGGGCAGGCGGCCTCCGCCCTTCACGCCACCCCGTGGCTATATATACGGCCACCTCCTGATCCCTCCTCAGTTCCTTAGAGTCATCAACTCCAGATGTGGGGGATGGAGGGGAGGGACCTGAATGGATACGAGCAGCCCATCTCAAAGGAGGACGGTTACTGGTGAGTAACCCACCGTTCTTCTTCGAGCACTGCTTGGATGCATTCAGTAATAGGTGACTACTAGCCATGCTGATGAATGGCGGGTGGAGTTGGGTCTTCCGCCTTCAGCAAAGCAATACACCCCAAATGGGAAGAAGCCCAGCAAACCAGAATCTAACCAGAGTCAAGAGATGAATAGGCTCTTGGCATGGCATAAACAGATCGACAGCTGAGGGCCAACCCAAGACCGGGGCAGGGCCAAACCAGCTGAAGCATAAGAGAGCGGGCAGGATGGCCAAGGTCACCACAATGCATATGAAGACAGCAATGTGAAACCATAGAGGGTTGTGCTGGATGTTCCACCTAAGTGGCAGAACACAAAGGTATAAAGGCTAGAAGAAAGGTGTCTGGCCGTAGGACCTTTCCGTGTGGGCTCATCGAGAATGCTGGAGGCCAACAGGAGCAAGTTTAACCAATGATTGTGGCCTGCATAGGAAGTAATGGAGGGAATGAGCAGTATCCCATGGATTGAGCACCTTGAGGTCCAAGCCGGGATCCAAAGAGTCACAGTCTCGCCTGGATGCTTGCTGGCTACACAGGTAGCTGCGAGAGGGATGAACCTTATCCCCTGGACTGGACATGGCCAGTGCCAGCGGGGTCTGATCGACAAAGGTAATAATAATCGAGAACGGTATGGCAAGACACTACAAGCCCATACACTGAAGGCAAAGGCCTACAGTGAAACGGTGGAAGGCACAGGTATGCCAGCTACAGGATCTCAAGTTAGTGCACAAAGCACACTCTTCCAACTAAGAATGGTACCAAACCCCAGGTTTCTTGCTGGAGAGGTACTCCAGGACACTAGCACCCATAAGGCGATGTAATGGCCCGGACAGTGCTGATGGGTTAGTACCTACAATAACCTTGATAGCATGAGAACTCATGGAGAAAGAGAGGGAGCTCGCTTGGCCTGTAATCCTGTGGGATTCAGCAACATGAGGGTTGTACGCAAAGGGGCAGGGGAAGGCGGAGACAATGCTAACTACCCCTCACTTACCAAGTTGAGGTGGCCCAAGGGCTAGAAGGGGTGCCATATTAGGAATATGGTCTTGCACGTCCAGGGCACCACCAAAAGGGGGTAGTGTCACAGCTATATAGCGAGGTGTGAGCACCAGGGGAAAAGACATGTTGATGCGGAGTTACCCCCGGAAATACAGTTGTCAGGGGCAGGAAAGACTATCTCCCGACCACCTCGGAAGAGAAGCCACCCGCAGAGTATCAACCGCGATATTGCAGAGGTACCTTAAGGTTAGAGAAACCAATATGGAGGGTTATCGCCAGTCGGGAACCAGATGGCCATCCCTGGAAGGGGGGTGGGGTGGGGCAAGCCTCTGAATTTCTTAGTGTTCCAGAGACAGAAGCATATATATATCTCCTGGATTTACTACAGGAAAGCCTACGACTCAATGCCGCACACATGGATCTGTGAATGTCTGGCGCTATACAAAGTCAACAGGACCCTAAGGACCTTCCTCAAAAACTCAATGGGACTGTGGAAGACAACACTGGAAGTCAATTCAAGACAGCTTGCACAAGTGGCCATCAAGTGCGGCATATACCAAGGTGATGCTCTGTCCCTGCTGCTGTTCTGCATTGGCTTGAACCCCCTCAGCCAGATAATCACAAGGACTGGATATGGATACAAGTTCAAGAGTGGAACTATCATCAGCCACCTCCTCTACATGGATGACATCAAGCTGTATGCTAAGAATGAACGAGACATCGACTCACTAATCCACCTGACATGGATCTACAGTGAGGATATTGGGATGTCATTCGGACTGGAGAAGTGTGGCCGGATGGTAGTAAAGAGAGGGAAAGTAGTCAAGACTGATGGGGTGGAACTCCCAATAGGCCACATAGCAGACATACAGACCAGCTACAAGTACCTTGGCATCCCACAGTCACATGGGACCCACGATGAGGAGGCAAGGAAGACAGCAACATCCAAGTACCACCAAAGGATAAGACAGGTCCTGAAGAGCCAGCTCAATGGGAAGAACAAGATCCACGCCATCAACAGGTACGCCCTGCCAGTCATCAGATACCCTGCCGGTATAGTGAGCTGGCCAAAGGAGGACATGGAGGCTGCCGATGTGAAGACCCGGAAGCTCCTCACAATGTACGGAGGTTTCCACCCCAAGTCCAACACCCAGAGACTGTACGCCAGCTGGAAAGAAGGTGGGCGAGGTTTGGTGAGTGTCAAAGCCACTGTCCTGGATGAAACGCAGAGCATCCAGGAGTACATCAGTAAGATGGCACCCAAAGATGAGCTGCTGAGAGAATGCCTGAGGCAGCAGCAGACCTGGGAGGAAGATCAAGCAGAAGAAGTGCCATGGCAAGACAAGACCCTGCATGGGATGTATCATCAACAGATAGCTGAGGTGGCTGACGTTGGGAAATCCTACCAGTGGCTGGAAAAGGCTGGACTAAAAGACAGCACTGAGGCACTGATCATAGCAGCACAAGAACAGGCACTGAGCACCAGATCCATTGAAGCAGGTGTCTACCACACTAGACAGGACCCAAGGTGCAGACTGTGCAGAGAGGCCTCAGAGACAGTCCAACACATAGTGGAAGGATGTAAGATGCAGGCAGGAACAGCATACACTGAATGACACAACCAAGTAGCTGGCATTGTGTACAGGAACATCTGCACAGTGTATGGGCTAGACCCTCCCATGACCAGATGGGAGATCCCACAGAAGGTCGTGGAGAATAACAGGGCTAAGATTCTGTGGGACTTCCAGATCCTGACGGACAGGCAGGTACAGGCCAATCAACCAGACATCGTGGTAATAGACAAGGACCAGAAGACAGCGGTGGTGATAGATGTAGCAGTGCCAAGTGACAGCAACATCAGGAAGAAGGAGTATGAGAAGCTGGAGAAGTACCAGGGCCTGAAAGAGGAACTAGAACGGATGTGGAAAGTGAAGGCCAAAGTGGTCCCGGTGGTGGTAGGAGCACTCGGGGCTGTGACTCCTAAGCTGGGAGAGTGGCTCCAACAGATCCCAGGAACAACATCAGAGCTCTCTGTCCAGAAGAGTGCAGTGCTTGGAACAGCTAAGATACTGCGCAGAACCCTCAAACTCCCAGGCCTCTGGTAGAGGACCCGAGGTTGAGGATGACACATACCACCCAGAGGGGTGAGAGGAGAATCTTTTTTTTTTTTTATTTTATTTTTATATATATATAGGCAGCATATATCATGAGGTCTCTCAGGGAGATGAGGGGAACAACGGCCATGGTGGGGTCGCCACCAACATCGCATGGAGGTGCACCCCCGGTTGAACTGTAGATCCCTGAGCAGGTCAGTGGGTCGGTGCGTGCCCAAGGGGCAGTGTCCTCTGCCGGGGTATGCGTGACCTGATGGCAGGGAGGTTAGGGTGGGTAGTTATAAGCAACTTGTTAAGGAGCTTTCATGCTTGGAGTGCAGCTTTCTGCCCAGGTATGCCAGGGGACTGATGCCGCAAAGGTGGACGCTAGGGTGGAAGGCCCAAAATACAGTATCCCACTGCTGTTCCCCTAGGGTGGGGCCTACAATAAGGACTCCTAGGATAAGGCACCTGATATAACTGAGGTTGCCTGCAAAAAGAGGGGCTGTAAGGAGTCTCAGCTTCTGTAAAGAAGGGGAGTATATGAAGGCAGGGACGGACTGCTCTGCCTTGGCCTTCCGCGGAGGCTAGGAGCTGCCAAGACCATGTGAACGCATCTCGCATGACGAGTAAGATGGAGGGTCCCGTCGAGCTGTTGGGGCCACAATAGGCTGGTTACTCATCATGAGTGAACGAAGGCATTCCACACACCCCCCTGCCCCAGCCAGGAATCGAATGGGCCTACCAGATGGAGAGCATCAGGGTAACAGAGATGGTTCCACTTCTGAGTAAACGCTGCAAATACAAGTCTCGGAGCCTCTGCAGCAAAGCTGGGGCTACTATGAGATGTGGTCCTCATCCCCGGCAAAGATTTGACGCGACAGCGCAGGATTGAGGGATACCAGAGGAAGGAGGGGTGGGGAGAAGTGGGGGGGCAGATTCCCCACGAGTGGCTGAGGTAGCCGCTGCGAAGAAGGTGCAGGCAGGATAGCTGCTGTGGAGAAACTGCAGGCAGGGAGTTCATGCCTTGAGGAGGCCTATGCTGCCCAAGGGCAGGGGAAAAGCCCCTGGTAGGGGTTCTGTGGGTGCAGTAGCAAAAGAAGAGGGGTGAGTTGGGTGGGCCCCTTCCCTGCAGGAGGGAACACAAGGGGGTCTCAGCCCTTGCAGCAGATAATAGCAGTGGAAGGAAGTTTCCTGTGATCCCACGATGATAGGGATTACGAGGAGTTAGGGGAAGAAGGTAGGGCCTCAGATACCTATGTGGGAGGGGTGGGCCCGAGGAGGAGCAGGCCCTAGTATTTGGCCTCTCCCCTGGGATCTCGAGTGGTGCCCACCACCGATAATGTTTCTGGGGGAAACAAAGCGTCCCCTTCGAAGGGCAGGTCGAGAACCGTCTGCTGCGCATTAGGAGGCGCCTCGTCTCCCTAAGCCAGGCCACCCAGCGAATGGTTACTGCCAAGGCCATGGTGCTGGCAGCTGTGTCCACCGCGTCGCGGGCTGAAAGGAGGAGGTCATGAGAGAAATTATGTTACCCTCCTCTAGAAAGGCATCATACTCCTCCCTGGCCTCAGGTGGGAGCAAGCGTCGGAATTTCTTGACTGACTCCCACACGTCCAGCAAGTATCTGCTGATAATGGCTTGGTTGTTCGCCACTTGCAAATGGAAGGCCGCTGAGGAGTATACCTTACAGCCCAAGAGGTCCAGTTCCCTGGCTTCCCTGGAAGATGGAAGAGGGTCACTGGGGGGTTCCCCGGGGCCCAGTGCCATCTGTACCACTCCCCTGGGGGGAACCAGGTGACCAGTGAGAGAAGGGAAATCCAATGTGGGAACCCGATATTTAACACCCGCTGTGTCCGAAACCAGGCAATAGAACTTGGGCTCCGCCACCGGGAACAGGCGAGGTCCCAGACACCCAGGTGGGGCGGGACTGTTAGGGGTTCTGTGGGGGCAAAGGCCGGCCCAAAGAGGGCATTGAGTGGCAGACCCAAGGGCTGCACCTCCATTCCTAGATAGGCCATGGCCTGGCGCAACAGATCGAAGTGTGCTGACAGATTTCCCATATAGGACTCCGGTGCCGGGGAGAGGGTGGTACTGGGCGCTCGCCGAGGTGGAAGGGGGGTCTCCCCAGGGGACCATTCCTGTGGCCGGTAGCAAAACGGCAACAGAGACGGAGCGCAGTGCTGGGGCCGCTTAGAGCCCCTTGAAGGGCCTTCCTCCGGACTGGAGGCTGGAGGAGGGGACTGAGATTACTGGGGCGGTACTGGCGACAGCAGAGATGCGCTGTCGCGGAGATGGCTCTACAGCGCCGGCCCCCAGTGGAGTGGGAGATGGAAGTGGCGAGGGTGAACCCCCGGTAGGCCCAGGCCTTGGATATGAAGGCCGGTTTGCCCCTTCTGGCTGGGAGCAGGGCAAGAGGAGGACTTGTGCAGCCTCCACCACTTCCAGGGTGGACGGCACAAGGAGCGACTCCATGCGGCTCCGTGGTAAGTTCTCACCCGGGGGAGGACGACTGCCCGGGCGGGCAAGCTCCCTTTCCTGCGGCACCGGGCTCTGTGGTGCCAAGGGTTAATGTGGTTGGCGCCAAGGTGAGCTTGGTGCCAGCGAGGCCGGGCTGCCCGAAGGTGACCTCGGTCGGTGCCGAGGTGCTGGGGCACTGGGTCTGTGCTGTAGTGGCACTGGAGATGATGGTGAGCAGTGCCAGGGTGATCCGGGTGCCAGCAGTACCGGGCTGCCCGAAGGTGACCTCGAGCGGTGCCGAGGTGCCAGGGCACCGGGTCGGTGCCATGGTAGTGCCGGAGATGATGGCGAGTGGCGCTGAGGTGATCTGGGTACCGGCGGTACCGGGCTGCCCAAAGGTGACCTCAAGTGGTGCTGAGATGCCAGGGCACCAGGTTGGTGCTGGGGTCGGCACCGAGGTTGTGCAGCAGCGACGGCTACCAGCAGTGCAGTGCCGCGCCAGCTCCGGTGCCAAGCTGGGTCTCGGTGCTGGGCGAAAACCTGAAGCCTTGGGTGAAGAGTGCTGGGCCTCCTAGAGGTGAGGGCATAGCGCCGTTGTTCCCTCTCCTTGATTTCGCGGTTTCAAAGAGAGAGAGATGGAACAGGCTGAGACCATGTGGTCTTTGCCCAGGCACCTGAGGCACTTCCCATAGGGGTTGTCCCGGGGGAAGGCCTTGCCACACTCGGCGCAGGGTTTAAACCCTGGCATGATCATAGGATGTTCCGGTCCAACGGTGGAAGGCTCTTGTGGTGGAATTAAATCCATGGAGATGCTCCCAGTCGGGCAAAAGCCCATAGATGACAGGCATGCTGCTTGCGATTCGCAAGGAGTGGACGTTCCAGATCTGACGTGCAAGGCAGAAGAAATGAAACTGAGGGGTCGGGAGGCATCTGTATATATAGCCACGGAGTGGCATGAGGGGCGGAGGCCGCCTACCCTCTCCTGACAGGCTAGGACAAAAGTTTTTCTGACCAATCCGGCACTCCGGCACAGAGACACCTATTACTGAATGCATCCGAGCAGCGCTCGAAGAAGAACACATCTTGCTCTCCAAACTGAACTTTGAATATGTGGGTCTCATAAAAAGCTGCCGTAGCCAAATCCTCTAGAGCCGATGGCCAGAAAAAGAATCACGAATGAAGAACTGTGGAGGAGAACAAAATAGAGCCATCAGGACAGGAAGTTACAGAACAAACATGGACTTGGCCAGGACATCCCTGAAGCAAAGGCCTGAATAAAATAAGGAGAGAGGTATAAAAGGCAACGAGGTAGATCAAGGAGAGCAGAGCAGAACTGAAAGCCACCACAGTGAGTGAGAAAAAGCTCAGACAAGCAAGGATGGACAGCACAGCTGTGGTGAAAGCCCCATGCTCCGCAGGGCAGGAGAGAGTTTGGTTGGAGCCCCCTACTGCACTCATCCTATTGGGACTGTTCAACCCTGGGAAAAGGTCAGTGAAGCCTGTTTTTGCTGGGGCTAGGTCCAAATGGGTATGAGGAGCCTGTACTGACCTCTGAGTGAGATTATGGGCACCCTGGCAAATAGGAAGCCCTGCTCTCAGCTCGCCAAAGAAGGGCCCTGGGATCATTAGTGTCCAGGCAGAGCCTCAGTCCATGGTCTCCCCCACTGGGACTTGACTTACTGCTTCAGACAGGGGAAGGGCTGACAGACTGGATGCCAGTTGTCTGCAGGCATTCCTCACAGCCGAGGAGCCCAATTAACTGCCCTGGCATTTGCATCCAAGCTTTAAGCCATGTGGTCTAGCCGGGGCAGCCAGCTGCTAGCACGGAGCCTGGGATTGGAGCAGTGCATGGTGCCAGGGTCTCCGTACCGGGTTCTCGCCGATCTCCGAGGCGATATCAGTGATGGAGTCGTGATGTTCCTCCAGGACCTCGCTCAGTGTGATGTTTGTTCCCTTGCTGGGAATGTCAAACACCAGCACCACTCCCGATGAAGTCCCTGTGGGAAGCGAGGGAGATGCCAGGGGCAGCCAGCTACCAGATCGCCACCGCCCCATTCCACTCTATGAACCAGCATCCTTGTTTTCCTATCTCCAGGAGCCAGTCTCTACCCCTCAAGCCCCAGGCCAGCTCCTCCCACTCTTCCCTCATCTCAGTAACTCCTCTTGCTTCAGGGGTAAACCCTGGACCTGTGGCACCAGCCTCCATTCCCACCACCTAGTGGGTGCCTGAACAGACTCTTCTTCCTATTCACTGCACACTCCACTGCCATCCTCCCACACAGCTGTAGTATTCCACAGCCCAGCCCCTCTGCTTCTTCCAGTTCCAGATCATTCCTCCCCTACCCACCTGGGCTCAGCCTGCTGTGCAGCAGATCAGGTGCTCGTGGCTGAAGCCCTTCGGTACCAGAGGTACCACTTGTTGCCCCTTGGTCCCATCCCAGCCCCTGACCCTGCTCACCCACACAGATGAAACGCTCACTGGCTGCAGCGATCCCACGAGCAAATACTGCCTGTGCTGAAAGGAAAGGCAAAGCCCGGTTACACCCCCACAGCAGCTCCTACACCAGGGCTCAAAGGAGACCCCTGGCCACAAAGGGAATGCTCTGAAAGTCAGGGCCACTAGGTGCAGGGACCCAGACACTCTAATTTATGGCCAGATCACAGAAAAACTACAGACTGTCAGAGCAGAGGAGAGCAGTGGGGCCCCTTTGTCTGATTTCCTGCACAACATGGGGGATAGCACTTCTTGGAATGAATTTTTAAATCAAAACAATATCCTCCCTTCTGCTGGCTGCCTGGGCCAGAACTAGCAGCTTCCCCAGGACTTAAATTTGGGGGGGTGTAAGGGGCTCTTAGGGTGCTCACTAAATTGGTATGTTACTAGCTGACAAATGAGGGGTGTTGGGAAATTCAAGGAGGGTGGTAGGGAAATCTCTGGCAGAGCCCTCTGTGGAGGAAGCCAAATGGTGCCCAACCAAGTGCACAAATCACAAAATCCACGCTCATGGTTCATCCTGCTTGTAGTGGGGCAGCTTCCCTGCTCTGATAGCAAAGGGGTTAGAAGGGAACAGTCAATGGGGGCAGGCAGCTGCAGGGCCAATCAAGGCACAGGAACCTGTATAAAAGGAAGGCTGCAGCAGCCCCTACTCTGGGCAATCGTTCTCTAGCTCGGGAGACAAAAGGATGGGACCAGGGACAGCTCCATGGGGACTACCAGAGCTTGGTTGTAACCCAGACCCTGCTACAAGAGTGAGAGGTGTCTGGGTAGGTGAGGATGTGCCCCAGGGGACCTACTGACCTGCATGTTGAACTGAATTGGAGGTTGAGATGGTGCCAAGATGTGGTGCATAGGGTCCCTGGGCCTGGAGAAGTGGGTGGGCTGGAGTACACCCCACCTCTCCCAGACTGCCAGTGGCAGTGACCAGACTAGCACTGGCTACTGATGCAGAGTGGGCTGGCTGGGACTAGACCGTATCCCAGAAGGGGGGAACTGAAAAGGACTCAGCTAGAGGGCTGAGGTCCAGATTAGAAACCAGAAAGATGGAGCATTGGCCACTGGATGGAGGTGTTGCTTGCGTAATTCCCCAGTTCCATCACCAGGAGATGCCTGTCTGGTGGGTCACCTGCTGGCACCCATATGCTGCCCTCTCCCCAGGAAATCCTCTAGGCAGCAGGCAGACTCTGCAGAGCCCTGCTGCAGTGCTGCCCCAGCTGGGACCTTTACCTGATGGTGGTTCCAGGACATCCAGGGCATGCCAATAAACCATGATGGAGCCATCTGACTCGTACATCTGGGCACGAAAACAAGACAGACTCTAGTGAGTTGATCATCAGGAGAAACCTCAAGTGCTGCTCCCACAAGGATCCTCAGAGGGGGGACAGGCAGCCCTCTTACCTATGGCTAAGTCATTCGCCCAAGATCTCCAGAAGGTACCTTGCAAGGGGCAGGCTGTCCTGTTACAGGCCAAATGGCCTAGAGCGAGCCACCCTCATCTCTGCAGGGCATGGGAGCAATATTTACAGGTGACTGCCGAAAGCCACCGAACAGCGCTGTAACCCATACCCGATGGGAAGTGTGCATTTGTTTGCCGTTATTACTTCAAGCCAGGGGCCATAGCTGCACTTCCAGCAACCCAGTGCCTGTGCCAATAATTAACTCTCTCTCTGCATGATATAGCTGGGCTAGGTGAAGGGACAGCCTGAAACACCTGAGCCTTCTTTGAGGGCACAGAAAACACTGTTTCACAGAGGGAGGACCCTTAAAGGCAGGGGCCAGGGCAAGGGCCAGCTTGTTCCTGAGGAAAGAGTGCAGCGAAGCAATGCTCTATCTCAGAACAGAGAGACTTAGATGAAACTCAGGAGGAGGATTGGCTGAAGAGGGGCCCAAGTGGAATGGAGAAACTTGTTTTGTTTTGTTTGAGACTTCTGTTACCCAGGAAAAGGATTGAACTCTGAGAATGACCCAGCTGGAGGGCTGAGCCATACGAAATCCTAGGAGAGAGACACAATCTGGGGGAAGAGAAATTGAGGCAGGAAGTGGTAGATACGCTGGAGGGCAGGGACAGGACACAGAGTGACCTAGACAAACTGAAGGATTGGGCCAAAAGAAATCTGACGAGGTTCAACAAGGGGAAGTGCAGAGTCCTGCACTTAGGATGGAAGAATGCCATGCATTGTTATGCACTAGGAACCAGCTAGCCAGGCAGCGGTTCTGCAGGAAAGGATCTGGGGGTTACAGTGGACAAGCAGCTGGATATGAGTCAGCAGTGTGACCTTACTGCCAAGGCGGTTAACAGCATATTGGGCTGCATTAATAGGAGCACTGCCAGCAGGTGGAGGGAAATGATTGTTCTCCATTCAGCACTGGTGAGGCCTCAATTGGAGTACTGTGTCCAGTTTTGGCCCTGCTACCACAGCAAGCATGTGGACAAATTGGAAGGAGTCCACTGGGGGGCAACAACAATTAAGGGGCAGGAGCACAGGACTTAGGAGGAGAGGCTGAAGGAACTTGGCCCGTTCAGTCTGAAGAGAGGAATGAGGAGGGATTTCATAACAACATTGAATGAGGTTCGAGGGAGGACAGCACTAGGCTATTCTTGGTTCTGACAGATTTAGGAGCAGTGGGCTCAAGCTGCACTGGGGTGTATCTTGGTATGGGATTAGGAAGAACTTTCCCACCAGGTGTTGGTGAAGCACTGGATTTGGTTAGCTAGGGGGTGGTGGAATCTCCATCCTTAAGGCCTGGGCTTGGGATGATTTAGTTGGGGTTGACCGGACTAGGACTAGATGACCTCCTGAGGTCCCTTGCAACCCCCGTGTGCTCTGATTCTATGATTCAGAGCCAGGCTTCCCCAACGCAGGGTGCTATGGAGATGTTGTGCCTTATGAGATGCTTTCCTGCAGCTGGGGAGACCGGCCTTGATCACGCAGAGCTCGCTACCACAAGATCCTCCCACAACCCGCCAAGGGCCTTGCCAGGGAAGCAATCCTACCTGGATGCCCTTCTGAGAAGTCAGGACGAGGAGAATCCGAGATGGCAGGACGCACCATGAGGCCTGAAAGGGAAAAGCATTGTTGCAGATGAGACAGGGGAATTTCTATATTCGACCTTGTCCTAACATTGAAAGAGGAACTGACCAGAGAAGTAAGAATCAATAGTAGGTTAGGTAGGAGAGATCATGACTTAATCCCATGTATAACGTGTAGCCCGAATAACGTTCGTACAGCGGGGCCAATGCGGCTTTGCCCCGGACGCGCCGGAGTGGCTCAACAGAGCTGCTCTGTTGAAGGGCAGGTTTTGGGTGCCGGCTGCGAGCGCCGCTAATGGCGAGGGGTGCGTTCGGACTGGGATGCGCCCCGGGCTGCCGAACAGAGCGTTACAGCTCCGCACAGCGATAGGAAACGAAACTAGGAGTCCTGTGGCACTTAAAGACTAACAAATTTATCGCATTAGCTTTGGTGGGAGAAAATCCCGCTTTGTCGGACGCTTGGACGAGGGGCGATCTTGCAGTTAGAGCTGGAAACGGCCGCGGGCCAGATCGGCGGGGGGGGGGGCGGGGGAGAGAATTGAACCAGAAAAATCATTTAAAACCCCGGGCCAGACGCCCCAGAAGCGCACGCGAGGACGAGGCGAGGCTGGTTGGCAAGGCGGGCTTGGGGCAGGCGCCCTCGGGTCGGGGGGCAGCCGGGGGTCCCGGCCCGGCTACCTGGGTGACGATGGAGGCGCTGACGGCGGGGCCGGCCTCCGTGGCCTGCAGCTGGCGGTGCGAGACGCCGAGGCCGTCGGGCGAGGCGCTGGCCAGGCTGACGGCCCCGGCGTGCACGGCGGCGAAGTGGGTGAGCGGCCTGTCGCGGGGGGGCAGGACGCTCAGGTTGTTGTACAGCGCCGAGCTGCTGCTCTTCAGCGGGACGCTGCGCGCCTTGCGGTACATGGCGGCGGCCCGGGCTGCCCGCGCTCACCCCGCCTCCGCCGCAGCCATGGCAACGGCGGGGCGCGTTGTCAGGGCGCGGCCGTCGCGGGCTGATGACGTCACGGCACGGGCCGCGGCTGCCGTTGCCTTGGTGACGGAGACGCCGCCTGGGGCCGGGCCGGGCCGGGCCGCCGGGACTCCCGCCGGCTCGGTGAGAGACGGGCCGGGCTGGGGGGGCCTTGGGGCCGGGGAGGGGCACGACTGGGTGGGGTGGGATCAGCTGAGGAGGGCAGGAAGGAGGGCTGCACTGCTGGACATTGTTAGGACAGCAGAGTCTCCCCGAGTCTCCTGGCTTCTGCTTCTGGCTCCCGCACGGACTCACGTGGCCCTTCTCTGCCTCAGTTTCTCCACTTCCATGGGGGCATCTTAAGCTTCGGCCTCTCTGAAGCTCAGGCGTGGAGAGAAGAGCGAGCCTGGCCCAGAGGCGGGGACAGCAGGCCAGCGCCACAGTCTCCCACCTGCTGAACTGCTCACTCGCTTCTCCTCGTGATCCCAGCTTCACCTGTCAGCATGCCCTGCACCCCCTGACCGGCCAAAGGGAGGGCGTCCCTCATAGCAGGGTCCCTCCTGGAGAAGGGACTGCAGGCCCCTGCTCTAATCAGTAGACCTCTCTGTCTCCCCAGGGCAGGGAGTATCAGGACACGGCTCCCAGAGACCTGCACAGAACCCTGTCGCCTCGGAGGACTGCCCAGGAGAGGCATCACAGCACTGCCTCCAGAGTGCTGCATCCTCATAAAGCTTGTGCAGTTTGAATTCATGGTAAACCTGACACTGACTCTAGTGCCAGGGGCTGCATGTGTCCCCGGGGCATGTTGAGGTACCCTGACTCAGAGCCGTAACAAGGCTTTTCGGGGCCTGGGGTGCGTTCCACTCAGAACGTGCCCCTCACGATGATGGGTGTCTGAAGCGAGCGGCATGGAGCGGCTCAGTGGAGCCACTCTGGGGTGCCCGGGGCAAAGCCCCGTTTGCTCCGCCATCGCTATGGCTCTGCCCTGACTTTGTCCTCCCCTGTGGGAGGCCCTGTCTACCTCCATGCCGCTCGTTTCCCCTAAGAGGATGGTACTGATGGGCACTGCCAAATTTCCCTGCAGAAAATGTCATCCCGGGACCGCGTACCTCTCTCCAAGTCGCGGGCGGAAAAGTCACGCCCCCCCACAGTGGCCGTCCCTCAGGTGGACATTGTCCCAGGGCGCCTCTCAGAGTCGGAATGGATCTCCCTGGTCACCATGGAGGAAGGAGAAGATGGAGTAGGAGATGTCCTGGCAGGGATATTAGACCACGTGATGGATGAGTGCTATAAAGTGTACCTGTCACGGCAGGTGAGTGCACCAGCCTCCTGCTTTCTATGGACTCCAACTGGGAAGAATGGTACTGCTCTGTTTGGTCCCAGCTTTGGGTTCAGGGCAGGAGTGTTCCTTATAGGCTACTCGTCAGGTTGTTGCCCAGGTATATTTAAATAACCCCACCCCAGTCACAGGGTTTGGCTTGAGTGGATTCTTTGGGGAGGCCTTGGGAACACTGGCTGTGTGAAGCCAAGCAATACCCTAAGAACAGAAAGAACTTCAGGGAAAGGTGTTGGTCCAGAGGGACCAGCCATCTGGCCCAAAGAGCTCCCTGCTGCCGCTTGCTTCACGGGGAGGAAGGAAAGAATAGCAGGGAGCAAGAACAGAGACTCCAGGGGGGATGGAACAAAAGGTTCCTGTAGCAGTGACCTCACTCTGTGTGATCCTGACTTGGCTGCCCAGCTCCTTGCTGGAATGTCCCCTCCCACAGCTCTTGGAACCCTGGGGAAATCTCTCTGCTTCATGCTCCCACTAACCCACCTGCTGCCTCAGTGCCAGGTTAGTTCCCACAATCCACCCTAAGTCACAGCCTGTTGTGGTGTGTAAGCTCTCAGACACCAGGGGGATGGGAGTGGAGCGAGGTCTTGCGTGAACTGGAATGGGAATCTCACTCCAGGCTGCATTATTGAGGTAATGGCCTCTCCTCTCCAGGGCTGCAACTGCTTGGTGCTCTGGAGCTCTAGCTAGTGCAGCTGCTTTTATTTTACTGTATGCCAGGTGTGGCCAAACTTTTGGAACTCAAGAGCCGCACAAGTCGATTATTAAACCTTCGAGAGCTGCACTGAGGCATATGACCACATATTTTTACCTATTCCAAAATTACTAAGCTTAAAATTTATTGTGCACTTTAATTTTATCTTAAAAACAGGGCAAATATTGATTCTACTAATGTCAGATTCTAATTGTGACCTGAGCCTCCTAGGATAACCTTCTGAATGTGCCAAAATCAGGGCAAACTGCAAAAACCAGGGGCCAAACCCCCAGACTACTGACGGGTGGTACTTAAACCAGTCTCCCACTCAGTAACAAAAAATGCTTCTGACTAACCACTCTGGTCATCACCAAGTACAATAAAATAGAAACAGCCCCCTTACTGCACATCAGATCCTGTGGTCCCCTCTAGCCCCTGGGTCTCTTTAAGAAATAGGTTCTCCTGACCCTAAAGGGCCAGCTACATCACCCAGGACAATATAGGCTTAGATCTTACCCAAAATACCACGCTGCCAGCCACTCCTTTAGGAACTACAACTAAAGGTTTAATATAAAAAGAAAACAAGCTACATATGTGAGATGTTAAAGGGTCAAAGTGAATCACATCCATACAAATGATTTAGAGTCCACAGAAAACAAATCCTTGAAGATCCTGTAGTTTGCAGATTAGTCCCACTCCTCTGGTGTGCACCCAGCAGCAGCAGCTGAGTGGGTTTCAGTCCTTTGTTCAGTCCCAGAAAAATAGTTCCAGAGGCAGGTGTTAAATGCAGATAGACTGGAGACTACAGACTAAAGACAAAATGGAGAATGGGCGATGGCCTTTTATCTCAGAGTCCTTGCCAGATCAAAATGGAGGTGGGCCACATGGTCAGTCTAGGTGACTGGTCAAACAGGTTTCCTTCTGGGCCCACTGTAGCTGGGAGTCCCCTCCTGATTGGGCCATCAAAATGACAATAGTTTGCACACACCCAGTTTGGGATTGCTTTAGCTCAAACAACTTGGAACACACATAAAAACAAATAGACTTCTAATCTCCAATACAGGCATGATACCTCAACTGTCCAGAGCTTCAAAGAGGTAGCTGTGTTAGTCTAGTTCAGCAAAAAAAAACAAACATTCCTGTGGCACTTTTAAAGACTTACACATTTATTTATCGCATGAGCTTTCATGGGAGAAATGTGATAAATAAATGGGTTAGTCTTTAAAAGTTCTACAAACTTCCTTGTTTAACTGTCCAGAGCTTGATCTACAGGTTTCTGTAAAGTTGGCAAGAAGGAGTAGGATTCTTCATTGGCTTATTCATTCTCACTCTGCTACAATGGAAGACTTTTTAATCTGTTTTCCTGACTACCATACTTGTAAAGGGAGTGCATGAGGTGCCCCTAAGTTTGTAAAGCACTGTGGACAGGACTGAGGCTGCTTTGGCATGTGGTATAAGGTAAATACAAAACTACCAAATGAACAAACCCACCCAAACCAACCAGACCAAAAGAAAAGAAAAAAAAATACAAAGTACATCAAAATAAATAAAGCAATGCAAAATAAAATCCACACTGAAATCTATGAAACAGAAAATAACTAACAATAATGTTAGTCTTTAAGTCCTTTACAGCTTGTCTCCTCCCTGATCCCCTCAGTCCCTTCCCTCACTGCCTCCATTCCCTGAAGTGCCTTTTTGTCCTTAGACCCCCCTCACCCCCATCACTTCCCTGAGCTGCTGGCTGCTCCTCCCCCACCCTCCTCTGAGCCGGGGCTGCTGCTCCCTTGCCCCGCCCCGCTTCTGTGAGCTGTCGGTTCCCTCCTCCCTGCCCCTCTGACCTGTCACTGCTGCTCTGGGCTCCCTCCTCTGAGCTTTCCCCTGCCAGCTCGGCTTCTCCTCCCTGCCCCTCCTCTGTGCTGCCTGCTGCAGAGCTGCCTGACAGGCCGGAGATTTTAATGTCCCCTAGCCTGAAGCAGCTTCCTGCCGGCGAGCTGCATTTTTCTTTTGAAGAGCCACATGCAGTTCACAAGCTGCAGTTTGGCCACATCTGCTATATGCAGATTTCTGTCAGTAAAACGAGGAGTGGGAAGCTGAATTTACCCACCTCTCATGCCACACTCTTGTGACTCAGCCTGTGAGTGACACCAGCTGGGCTCCCATATAGTCAGTGGGCCAAAGTCAGCGAAGGGTGTGAAGTGAGCGAGGGCATGCCTCTGAATACTGAGAGGGAGTCTTTGTCTCTTGCCTCACTCCTAGCCAAATTCAGGTAGTCAGTGGGTAAGGCTGGGCTCATTCTGTCTCTGCTCTGCTTTCCCAGTGCATCCCATTCACAATCAGCCAGGCCCGAGATGCCATCCTGCAGATTGCTGAATGGCGCTTCCTGGCGCGGGATGAAGGGGAAGCCACTGTGGAGGAAGATGCCACCTGGCAGGAGGAGGAAGAGCCAGTGGCCTGTGTCACAGATTCCTGGGCACAAGGCTCAGTCCCTGTTGTGAGACTCACTCCGACCCCCTTCCCACAGGAGAGAGAGGTACTCTAATGCCAGGAACCAGTGCTTGGGGAAGGTGGGCTGCTTCTGAGTGCTTGTACTGATAGTCACTCTGGGCCTGGCAATGACAAGGGATGAGGCCTGAAACTCTCACCCACCTGCTGAGTACCCTCGCCTTGGGCCAGATTCTGTGTCGGGCTGCCCTGCAGAGCTAAAGCCTGCACTGCTGGGTCTGAGTCCTTGATGGCAGGCCATAAAAAGTTCTGAAAGACAGACTGCACTTGCTGTATCAGAGCCTTGTAAGGCTGCCTGGTCAGCCATCTCTAAACTACTGCTGTCTGCAGAAAGTCCTTCTGGCTCTTGGGACTGGCCAAGTGCAGGCAGATTCCCCGCTCCCATTGGCAGCAGTTGAGTGCTGAGCTCTCTTCACTATGCCCAGTGCCCTGCCCCTTGGCACTTAAGAAGCTGTAGGAGAGTCCAGTTTGGAGGGGAACTGTGCTCACTGAAGCTACTAGCCAGAATGCCAGGCCTTGCCTCGTCCTGGCCTGCTGTGTATTAAGTGCCTTGGAGTGGGGCATGAGGGTCCTTCCCAGGACTCTGCCTTGACCCCAGTTCTACCACAGGTTTCCTGTGTGGCCTTGAGTGACTCACCAAATCTCTCTGGGCTTCTGTCCTCACTGGGGTCTTGTGCCCTACAGCCAGGGCCATAACTAGGGTGGGGCAACTGGGGTTTTGCCCCAGGTGCCATATCGAGTGTCACTGTATGACCACTTGATTGAAGGGGTGCATGTTCCGTGCTGCTTGCTACGGTGTGCCCAGGGCACCATAATCATAGAATCATAGAGCTGGAAGGGACCTCATGAGGTCATCTAGTCCAACCCCCTGCCAAAAGTAGGACCACTCCCACTAAATCATCCCAGCCAGTGTTTTGTCTAACCAGGCCTTAAATGTTTCCATTGATGGAGACTCTACCATGACCCTAGGTAGCTCATTCCAATGCTTCCCTCAGTTCCGGCACTGCTAACAGTACTTAGCAATGCAGGATTGTTGTGAGCACACAGGCACTGACATTTGTGACACAGGGCATCTACAGGGCTGAATGCTGTGAAAAGCTTTCACCCCACACCCAGCTTCCAGGAAGCCAGGGCTGTGTTCAGGGCTCTCCTGCCCTGTCCACCTTCAGCTCCCAGACACAGTTTGCTGGTAAACAATAATCCAGAGTCCAGTCTGCAGGCACTCCATGAAGGGTTTAGCGGGAGGTTACACTGACAAGCTGAAAACCAGAACTGTACCAAAGTCCTTCATGCCAGATGGCTTATTTCTCTATATGCTGATGGAGTTTCCCTGTTCCACAGTCCTAGTTCTACATGCCCATAGAACTCCCTCTTTCCCTCGCCATGGCTGTGTATGCCAATGAAACCCCTGTGATCCAGGTATCTTGGGGTAACCTCCTGAATGTGCAAAAATCAGGGCAAGCTGCAAAACCAGGAGCCAAACCCCCAAACCACTGACAGGTGTTATTTAAACCACTCTCCCAGTCAGTAACAAAACATGCTTCTGATTCCCCACAGTGGTCATGACGAAGCATAACAAAATAGAAACAGCCCCCTTTATGCACATCAGCTCCTCCGGTCCCCACCTAGCCACTGTGTCTCTTAAAGAAATAGGGTCTCCTGACCCCAAAGGGCCAGCCACATCACCCAGAAAAATATAGGCTTGGATCTTGCCCAAAATACCATGCTGCCAGCCAATCCTTTAGTGACTACAACTAAAGGTTTAATATAAAAAGAAAAGAAACAAAGTGACAGATGTTAAAGGGTCAGAGTGAATCACATACATACAAGTGATTTAAAGTCCATAGAAAGCAAGTCCTTGGAAGAATCTGGAGTTTGAAGGTCGGTCCAATTCCTCTGATAGACACTCAGCACCTGGGTGGGTCTCAGTCCTTTGTTCAGTTGCTGAAGAATAGTTCCAGAGGTGGGTGTTGATTGCAGATTGGAGACTGAAGGCAAAATGGAGCAGGGGCTGCTGCCTTTTATCACCTACAATCATAGAATCATAGGGTTAGAAGGGACCTCGTGAGGTCAACTAGTCCAACCCCTGCGAAAAAAACAGGACCACTCTCACTAAATCATCCCAGCCAGGGTTTTGTCTAACCGAGCCTTAAATATCTCCAAAGATGGAGATTCCACCACTTCCCTATATAGCCCGTTCCAGTGCTTCGCCACCCTCCTAGTAAGAAAGTTTTTCGTAATATCCAACCTTGACCTTCCCAGCTGCAACTTGAAACCATTGTTTCCTTGTTCTGTCCTCTGTTCCTACTGAGAACAGCCAAGCTCCATCCTCCTTGGAGCATCCCTTCAAGTAGTTAAAGGTTGCTATCAAATTCCCCCCCAGTCTTCTCTTCTGCAGGCTAAATAAACCCAGTTCCTCCTCATAGGTCTTGTGTTCCAACCCCTTCATCATTTTTGTTGCTCTCTGCTGGACTCTTTCTAATTTGTCCACATTCTTTTTGTAGTGGGGAGCCCAAAACTGGACACAATATTCCAGATGCGGCCTCACCAGTGCTGAAAGAGAGGAACAATCACATCCCTCGATCTGCTGGCAATGCTCATGCTGATACAGCCCAGTATGCCATTGGCCTTTTTGGCAGCAAGCGCACACTGTTTACTCATACCCAGCTTCCCATCCACCATGACCCCCAGGTCCTTTTGTACAGTGCTGCTACTTAACTGATAGCTCCCCAGCCTGTAGCAGTGCATGGGGTTTTTCCATCTCAAGTGCAAGACTTTGCACTTGTCCTTGTTGAACCTCATGAGATTTCTATTGGCCCACTGTTCCAATTTATCTAGGTCTCCCTGAATCCTGTCCCTGCCCTCCAACATGTCTAGCATTCCCCCCAGCTTGGTGTCTTCCGCAAACTTACTGAGTGTGCTATTTATCCCATCATCCAGATCATTAATGAAAATGCTGACGAGAACCGGCCCCAGGACCGACCCATGGGGCACACCCCTCGTTACTGGTTGCCAACTAAACATTGAGCCATTGATTCCTACTCGCTGAAACCATTGATCTAACCAGTTTTCTATCCACCTTACAGTCCACTCATCCTACCCATACTTCGTTAACTTGCCAACGAGAATGCTGTGGGAAACCGTGTCAAAAGCCTTGCTAAAGTCGAGGTATATCACATCAACGGCTCTTCCCAGATCCACAAATCCAGTCATCTCATGATAGAAGGCAACAAGATTGGTCAGGCACAATTTACCCTTGGTGAATCCATGCTGACTGCTTCTGATCACTCTATTATCTTCCAAGTGTTTCAGGATGGATTCTTTGAGAACCTGCTCTATGATTTTTCCAGGGATTGCGGTGAGGCTGACAGGTCTGTAATTCCCCGGATCCTCTTTTTTCTCTTTCTTGAAGATAGGCACTATATTTGCTTTTTTCCAGTCCTCCAGCACCTCCCCCGTTCACCATGAGCTTTCAGAGATAATGGACAGCAGTTCTACTATCTCATTGGCCACCTCCCTCAATACCCTCAGATGCAGTTTGTCCAGTCCCAGGGACTTGTGCACAACCAGCTTCTTTAAATAGTCCCTAACCTGATTGTCCATCACCAAGGGCCTCTCTTCTTCTCTCCAATCTGCCATACCAAGTGTAGTGCGCTGGGAGCTGGCCCTCCCTGTGAAAACTGAAGTAAAAAAAAGCATTGAGTGCTTCAACTTTTTCCTCATCCTCCACCATGAGGATACCTCCCCCATTCAATAAGGGACCTACACCATCCCTGATTCTCTTCTTGTTATTTACATACTTGTAGAACCCCTTCCTGTTATCCTTCACATCCCTTGCTATCTGTAACTCCAATTGCCCTTTGGCCTTTCTGACTTTATCCCTGCAGTCCCGAGCAATATCTTTATATGCCTCCTTGGTCATCTGTCCAAGCTTCCACTTCCTTTAAGCTTCCTTTTTATGCTTTAGCTCAGTGCAGAGTTCTTTGCTAACCCTCAGTGGGCGCCTTCCACATTTGCTGTTCTTTATGATCATTAGAATGGTATCTTCCTGAGCCCTTAGCAGGGTTTCTTTAAAATACGGCCAGCTCTCTTGAATCATAGAATCATAAAAACATAGGGTTGGAAAGGACCTCATAGGTCATCTAGTCCAACCCCCTGCCAGAGGCAGGACCACTCCCACTAAAGCACCCCAGTCATGGTTTTGTCCAGCCGGGCCTTAAACACCTCCAAAGATGGAGATTCCACCACCTCCCTCGGCAGCTCATTCCAATGCTTCACCACTCGCCTAGTAAAAAAGTTTTTTCTAATATCCAGCCTCGACCTCCCTAACCGCAACTTGAGACCATTGCTCCTCGTTCTGTCCTCTGTTACTACTGAGAACAGTCGAGCTCCATCTTCCTTGGAGCATCCCTTCAAATAGTTGAAGGTTGCTATCAAATCCCCCCTCAATCTTCTCTTCTGCAGACTAAATAAGCCTAATGCTTTCAGTCTTTCCTCTGATCAATTTGGTTGCCTTCCGCTGAACTGTCTCTAGCATGTCCCTGTCCTTTTTGTAGTGGGGAGCCCAAAACTGAACACAGTATTCTAGATGTGGCCTCACCAGTGCAGAATAGAGGGGAATGATCACATCCCCTGATCTGCTGGTAATACTTCTTTTGATGCAGCCCAGTGTGCCATTGGCCTTTTTGGCAGCAAGAGCACACTGCTGACTCATATCTAGCTTCCCATCCACCATGACCCCCAGGTCCTTTTCTACACTGCTGCTACTTAACTGAATGTTCCCCAGCCTGTAGCAGTGCATGGGGTTTTTCCGTCCCACATGCAGGATTTTACACTTGTCCTTATTGAAGCTCATACGATTTCTATTGGCCCACTGTTCCAATTTATCTAGGTCTCCCTGAATCCTGTCCTTGCCCTCCAACGTGTCTACTGTTCCCCCCAGCTTGGTGTCATCCGCGAACTTACTGAGAGTGCAGTCTATTCCATCATCCAGATCATTGATGAAAATGTTGAACAGAACCGGCCCCAGGACCGACCCCTGGGGCACACCACTCGTGACTGGTTGCCAGCTAGACATGGAACCATTGATTTCTATACGCTGAAACCATTGATCTAGCCAGTTTTCTATCCACCTTATAGTCCCTATCCAATCCATACTTCCTTAATTTGCCAATGAGAATGCTGTGGGCAACTGTATCAAAAGCCTTGCAAAAATCAAGGTATATCACATCAGTGGTTCTTCCTGCATCCAGAAAACCAGTCATCTGATCATAGAAGGAAACAAGATTGGTCAGGCATGATTTACCCTTGCTAAATCCATGCTGACTGTTCCTGATCACTTTATTTTCCTCTAAGTGTTTGAGGATGGATTCTTTGGGAATCTGCCTCATAATTTTTCCAGGGATTGAGGTGAGGTTGACTGGTCTGTAATTCCCTGGATCCTCCTTTTTCCCTTTCTTGAAAATAGGCACTACATTTGCTTTTTTCCAGTCCTCTGGCACCTCCCCCGTTCTGCATGAGTTTTGAAAGATAATGGCCAGCGGTGCTGCTATTTCATCGGCCAATTCCCTTAGCAGTCTTGGATGCAGTTCGCCTGGCCCCATGGACTTGTGCACATACAGCTTCCTTAAGCAGTCCCTACCTAACCTGACCTTCCGTCACCAAGGGCCTCTCTTCTTCTCTCCAATCTGCCATACCCATGGTAAGTGGGCTGGGAGCTGACCCTGCCTGTGAAAACTGAAGCAAAAAATGCATTGAGCACTTCAGCTTTTTCCTCATCCTCTGTCACAAGGATGCCTGCCCTATTCAGCAAGGGACCTACACCATCCCTGATCTTCTTCTTGTTACTAACATACTTGTAGAACCCCTTCTTGTTATCCTTTACATCCCTCGCTAGCCGCAACTCCATTTTTACTTTGGCCTTTCTGATTTTATCTCTGCAGCCCCTAGCAATATCTTTATATGCCTCCTTGGTCATCTGACCAAGGTTCCACTTCCTGTAAGCTTCCTTTTTAGGTTTAAGCTCAGAGCAGAGTTCTCTGCTAAGCCATTCTGGCTGCCTCACATGTTTGTTCTTCCTCCTAATTGGAATGGCAACTTCCTGCGCCCTTAGCAGGATTTCTTTAAAATCTAAGCAACTCTCTTGGACTCCTTTCCCCTTTAGATTAGCTTCCCAAGGGATCCTGCCCATCAGTCCCTGAGGGAGCCAAAATCTGCTTTTGTGAAGTCCAGGGTTTTTGTTTTGCTTCTTTCCTTCCTTCCTTTAATCAGGATCCTGAACTCAACCATGTCATGGTCACTACAGCCTAGCTTGCCATTTACCTCTACCTCCCTGATCAATTCTTCCCTGTTTGTGAGCAGCAGGTCGAGTGGTGCAAGGCCCCTAGTTGGTTCCTCTACCATTTGTACTAGAAAGTTGTCCCCAACACTCTCTAAAAACTTCCTGGATTGCCCATGCACTGCTGTATTGGCCTCCCAGCAGATGTCAGGGTAATTGAAGTCCCCCATGAGCACCAGGGCCTGTGATCTAGAAGCTTCCGCTAGTTGTCCATAGAACACCTCATCCACCTCCTGCTTCTGGTCTGGTGGTCTATAGCAGACACCCACCACAACATCCCCCTTGTTGTTTTCCCCTCTCAATGTAACCCACAGACTTTCTACAGGCACGCTTCCACTTCCATAGTGGAGCTCTGAGCAGTCATAGAGCTCTTTTACATATAGTGCTACTCCTCCCCCTCTTCTTCCCTGCCTGTCTTTCCTGAACAGTTTATACCCAGCCATGGCAGAGCTCCAGTCATGCACACTATCCCACCATGTCTCCGTTAGTCCTATGATATCATAGTTCCTTGTCTGCACTAGTACTACCAATTCCTCCTGCTTATTTCCCAGGTTCCTCGCATTAGTGTACAGGCACCTAAGATACCTGGCCGATTGCCCTACTTTCCCCTGTCCTTCCTCATGCTGTGCAGATTTCTTACAAATCAAAATGGAGTTGAGTCACGTGGGCAAGCCCGAGTGGCTCAACAGGTTTCTCCCTGGGCCCAGTATACCTGGGAGCTTCCCTAATGAAGTGGTTTTCAAACTTTTTTCCTCAGGACCCATTTGAAAAAAAATTATTTGTACCTGCAACCCAGCAATTACCTCTTTGAGCAATGCAGTCCTGTCTTTTGGCAGTGGCAGCAAGGGGTGCCACGACCCAGTGCTTGAGGGTCTGCAACCCAGTATTGATTGGGTTTTGACCCCAAGTTTGACAAATACTGCCCTGATGGACCATTAAGAAGACAATGGATTCCACTGGCTGGGTGGCAGGCATCCATTCTGGGAGTGTCCCAGAATTAAATAACTCGGAATACAAATAGAACAAACATATTGCTAACTTCTAATACAAATATGACACCTACACATAAACCATGGAATCATTCCTAGCAGATTACACCTTTTCTATCAGTACCAAACATGGCATATCACATATAGATTATTGCCAATATGAAATATTAATATGAAAAACAATAGTGAAGCAGTCCTTAAAGCCAGACAGCATCACAACTCCCCTCTCTCTTTCTTCTTGATAAACTTAATTATTGTGGTAGGCTTCCACCGCTGTTCCAGTCCTTTCAGTATAAGATCATCTTCCATTTTGGGGCGTCAGGGTTGAGGGCTTTGGTACAACCCATTTTGTACCCAATGGGAGAGGCGGGGAGCAGGGTCATATCCTGGCCATGGTCAGTTTATGGCCCTTTGTTTGTTTCTTTTTAACACCTCCCTCGCTTTCCTAGCTTCTAGCTTGGCCTTGTGCTGGCATCTGTCTTGTAGATAAGTCAGTTTCTCTTCCTTGTGCATTCATACAGTAGCTCCCAGCTTCACTGCACCTTGAAACATTTTAACTGCAGCCCATATCTTGTCACAGTAATGCAGAATAACTCATTCCATTGCAGACGGGCAAGGGGACACACTATGTTTTTGTTCTTTGCTAATTTGTGTAGCTCAAACTTTGACCCAGAAGCTCAGAATCCCATCTCAGGCAAATCCACAGGTCTAAATACTTCACGTTACATACTGATTCCCTAGCAGGGTGGCCTTGTGGCTGTGATTTCTGAAATTCTGCAGCTGCTTTCTTCAATGTGGAACTGCTCGCAGAGATGACATATCCCAGCATGCAATGCTTCATCTTGAGCCAAGCAACCTCTGATATCTCCTCAATGGATGAAAGGAGTTCTGGCCATGGCCTTTCTGCCACGTCTGTTAGTGGTGGGTTAAACAATGCTGGGCTTTTTCATCTGTCGCTAGTAGTGGCACTAGTCTGCCTACCCCTCCCCTGATCCTTGCCCGATGATGAGTCCCCTCAGCTCCCTGCAGGCGAGTGAGGAACACTTCTGAAGATGTGCTGAGGCTGCTCTGGGATCAGTGGGACAGTTAGTCATCATGGCATGTACATACAAGTGTCAGTACTTCCTCCCCAGAGCCAGGCAGTGCCCAGCTACTGCTGGCCCTACCACCCTTCTGGTGGGTCCCAGGTGCCAGATTCATTGACACTGGGCTGGGCAGTCAGCTAACAGAGATGCTGCTGTGTCTCAGGGCCCAGCTCATCTTGCCTGGCTGCTGCATGCACTGAGTGCTGCCAGGGGTTTGCTGTTAGACCTTGCAGCTGTAGCAGGATGTCCCAAGGTGGAATGTCTCTTGGCGCTGTTTGGCTAGGAGGGTGCAGGTAAGTTCAGCTAAGCCCTTCATCCTGCCAAGGCCAGTCCATTAGGCACAGGCTGCCCATGGTAAAGACAAGGGGAGTCTTGGCCTTACAAACCAGCTCTCCCTCTGACCCTTGACCCCGGACACTCCCTGCATGGGGGCCTGGCTCTCGCCCTGCCTACATCTGCTGGGTTATGGAAACTTGGCCCTCAGGCCCTCTGTCAAGTGGGCCATAGCCTGTCCTGCATGTACAAGACTCTGACTTCTTCTTTATGCTAATGACTGTTTCCAGCAGGAGTCTTTGGACCAACTGGCCGAGGGAGCACTTGCCCAGGAGGAGATGCAGTCCTACTCAGGGTCCCCAGAGGTGCCTGTGACCCCACCCTTACAGCAACCTTCTCAGGAGACAGGGGTCAAGGCTGCAAAGGCATCCAGGCCCCAGCCAGCCCCACCACCCTTCCCCAAGATCAGAAAAGCATACAAGCCCCATCGAGGGCCCCTGCGTTCAGCTGGCCTGCGAAACATTGACAGACCCCTAGAAGAGACTGAGAAGGGGCTGCTTTTGCAGCAGCAGTCACAGACCCTGCTTGAGGAATCACCACGGGAGAGTCTTGGCAGCCTTCCCCAGCTCCTGCCTGTGTCCTGCAGCAACCTGCTGAAGATCCAGATGGGCAGGCCCCCAAATCTTAGGGAGATGTTCTACAATGAGTTTGGTACAGTCATTGCAATGCCCAAGCTGGAGCCAGTCCATCTTCCCAAGCGCTGGATCAAGCCACAGGTGGATGTGCTGGATCCAGAAGTGGAGACCAAGCAGCAGGAAGTTCTCAAAACCCTCTCAGGGCGTGGCCAGAGAGGCACCAAGTCCCACAGCCCGGCAGCCCACAGGCCAGGGGCAGGGGTGGGAGAACTCACCAGCACTCAGCTGTTCCAGGACATAGGGCCCATGCTGAGTGGGGGGCTGGCCAAGGCTATATGTCAGAGCCACCCAGACACAAAAGCACAGCATTTGCCTTCCACAGGGAAAAGCCTGGAACCTAGCAGCCATGTCTACTGGAAGCCCAGCAACCTGCTGGACTCCATTGAGCTGGCCCCAGGAGTGGTAATTAGGGAGAGCAGCAGTCTGAAGCATGGACCCAGCCATGCTGCTCTCCATGAAGAGGGAGATGATGGGGTCTCTCACAGAGAGCTCAGGCCCATTGGTCCCAGGGTACGACTGCCCACTGTTGCTGTGGAGCAGCTCATCCAGGACCACACACCTCAGGTCCAGCCAGCGGCTCTGCTCACATCTCGTGTGTCATCGAGACTAGAGCGCTTGTAAGTGGAGCATGCTCCCTGCCCTCCACTCAGGGACTGGGCCATCCCATGGCACAGCTGGTTACAGACTGCCTCCCATCCAGCTAACACGGTGTGCAGGGGCATCTTGCTGTTTGGCTGTGGTTAGTGCACAGACCTGTTGCTGGGGTGACCAGCTGCCACATGAGATAAGCAACCTTCTTTGGGATTCCTCATGAGGACTTATCTGCTAGCACTGAGCTCCTCATCTTCTGCTCTTGGTAACAATAAATCCCAAGTACCCAGAGCCTGGCTCACTCAGCTGGTTTGGGTCCTTCTTGCAGAGCCGCCCCTCTGATCTAGGAGAGCTTGGCATCAGTGGGCACCAGGGCTGTACCGCCTCGCAGGTGCAACAGGAATAGTTGTTCAATGAAACCTTCCCCCCCTCCTTTCTTAGAGAGTCTCCATCAGCATCAGCCCCAACCAGTGGTCTGTCTGTCCATCTAGATTTTTACAGCATGCCTTCCCCCACATGGGGGGGGGGGGAGCTGAGGAGGGCCTAGAAGTGGTGGGGTAGGACCCAGTTCCCTGCACTGCTGGCCATTCAAACCTGAGTCCATCCACGGCAGAGCGGTCTGCATCCATCGCACCATTCTGAGGGCAAAGCTCATGACGCTTTATGGTTGCAAACTGCAGTATCCCAAAGTCAGGACACTCAAAGCTCAGGCCAGAGCTCTTCCTTGTGGGCATGCCACAGGCCAGGGAGTCTGGCACCTGCCTGACTAAAGAAAAGCCACTGCTTAAGCCAGTGGTTTTCAACCACTGTGCTGCAGCACACTGATGTGCCATGAGAAGTCTCCAAGTGTGCTGGGGGAGCTGAGGCCATTTTAATTCTCCCACTCTTTGCAGCCCAGGCGGGAAATGTAAAATGCTGCTGCAGGCTGCCAAGTGCAGTAAGTGTGTGGGCAAAGGGCTGGGGGGAGGGGAGGAAGGTGCAGGGGGGAGCCGGGAGGAAGTGTGGTGCAGAGGGCACTGGAGGAGAGGGGAACCGGGGAAGGTGTGGTGCAAGGGGTATTGAGGGGAGGGGAGTTGGGCACCGCTGCAAGCTGCCAGGGGTGAAGGTCTGTCCAGGCAGTGAGCTGTCAGGGGGTGGGGGTGCTGCAGAGAAGGGAGTGCTGCCAGGGGAAGAGGGGATGTCACTGTGAGCCACTGAGTGGGAGGGGGACTGCCATGGGTGGCAGAGTTGCTTGCAGAAGGGAGCGTCAGGGGGAAGGGGGTGCTTTAGGCACTGGAGCTGCTGGGAGAGGAGGTGTCAGGGGGAAGTGAGCAGTGTGGGTGACAGAGCTGCTGGGGGGAAGGGGATGTTGGAGGGAAGGGGTGTGCTGCAAGTAGCAGAGCTGGTGGGGAGAAGGGGGAAAGTGGGTGCTGCACCAGTCTCCCAGTCAGTAACAAAACATGCTTCTGATTCCCCACACCGGTCATCACCAAGCATAACACAATAGAAACAGCCCCCTTACTGCACATCAGCTCCTCTGGTCCTCAGCTAGTCACTAGGTTTCTTAAAGAAATAGGTAGATCCCTGCAAATCTGCAGATATCCGCCTTATATCCACATCCACGGATACAACACAGATATCTGTGGACCATTTCTTGAGGATGCAGATCAGATACGGTCCACATATTTCTATCTGCACAGAGCTAGAGCCCTGAAAATATGCAGGTATCCACGGATATGCGCATTATATCCACATCTGTGGATATAACATGGATATCCGTCCAATGTTCTGTGGGGGGAGTGTCTAAAGATGGAGTAAGTTTGGTCTGGAAGTTCTGTGCCAGAGATTGTTGTGTTTGCTTAGACAAGTTTAGTTAGTCAAGGGAGCTAGGGGGTTTAGATTGATAGGAAGTTAGACTGTTTCTATAGATACAAGAGGTAATCCACAGAGGTTGATTATAAGACAATCCCTCCTGTCTGGACCCTGATGGGAAGCTATCAACCTTGTCTGGTAAACAGGTTGACAGGGGCCAGGTAGCCAAGGGGTCACAGGAATTTGGCCACTCTCATTGGTCAAGAGCAATAATTAGTACCCAAATGAGCAGTAAACAACAACAGAGGCGGGCTAACTATATGCTGCCTATTAAGTATAATCTAATTATGTAACCTGCATATTAAAAGTAGTAATACCATGTATGGATTTTAGGCATGATGTAACTTGTTGTATTATGCATGAGCTTGTTGCATTATGTATATCGTATTTTGCATGTTAGAAAGTATGTATGACCTGTAGCCCCTATACTGGGGGTTCTTGCTCAGAGAGGCGAGCTTCTCTTTGCTTCCCTCTGCTGCAGTTCCTTTTATTATTCAGCTGAATAATAAACTTTGAACCACACCTCGTTCTTTGCCTATTGGAGTCTCAGCTGGGAACGGGTCTGCTTCATTGGGAAGGCTCTGGTGTGCCTCTTTCTGAAGCTGAGGGCCAGAGTTAGATTTTCCCCTACAGTTCCCTCTAAGCTGCGCTAGTGGGCAGGGGCGCAGTGGCCCCCCCCCCCAGTGCAGTGAGCGTGTGGGACAGCGCAGGCAGCCCTGCCTTTCCCCAGCCCGGAGGAGCCCCGTGTGTTGCCTGTCTCAGCTCCGGCAGGCAGCTAACCACTTAGTTTGAACTTATTTAGTTTGAACTAGCACAGATACATCATGCTAGTTTGAACTAAAATTCGAGCCATGTTTGAACTAAGCTGTTTGTTTTACTGAACTAAACTAACACGGCTGCCCCTTTGTAAAGGTCATTATCGCCTCTGTTCTCTCCAGGTCAAACAAAGACTGTATTTGTGCATAAATAGGTAAAGAATTCCAAATGGATTATGTAATTGATAAAGAAGCATATATATGTGACCATTGTTATATCACCAATTTAAAGCTGAATCCAGCCAGCCTTTGTGGTACCTGGAATAAAAACGTCTTCAGTATTGTCAAAAAAAAAAAAAAAAAAAAAGGAGCAGTGAGAGCTGACGGCCCTCCACCCTGCTGCACATAGCCAGGGAAGGAGCAGAGGGGGAGGGAGATTTAAATCTCTCCCTCTCCTCTGCACCGGGCTGCTTGTGCAGAGATGGTGGCATCTTTGGGGCCTGTGTGGGCCCCAGCAGGTAAGCAGCCTGGAGCCTGGGCAAGAGGGGGGACCCTGAGAGATGGCAGGGCTAAATTGTGGGGCTCCCAGAGGCAGCCATGTAGTGGCCACAGGGACACATGGCTCTCTGTGGGGGCAGGGGATAGGAGCTGGGCTGCAGGCAAAGGAGCCAGGCTGGAGCTGGAGGAGAGCTTGGGACTTGAAAGACCCAAGCAAAATTGTATTGAGCCATTTAGCATCTCTATCAAGGGTGAATGCTTTGCTTTTCTCTTGCTAAAAGGCTCCTGAAAGAAAAGCAATCCTTTTAAAATAAGCAAAAACAAGTTGGGTTAATTTCAGATTTATTTTCTTTTCTGTGAGAGATTGTAATGCAATCAGTTTGTCAAGGTGGGGCTTTGCAACGTAACTTTGTATAGACTCCTGTGATGGAAGGAAACAAATCCTAATGATTAGGAAAATGAAATGAAAAACTGAAAGGATAAAAAGTCATTTAAGGAAGAAGGAAAAAAAAATATTGCCAGTGGTGCAATAATTTTTTAAAAAGAGACTTTGTATTTCTATTTCCCCAAAAATGTGTTAGAAAAATAATCATTTTCTTTCACAAATCCATTTATGCTCTTGCTTCTTGCAGCTTTGATAAGGTTTGCTTTAACTGTCAAAAATTAAAAATTATTAAACAACCTTTATTATATTCCACTACCAGACACACAAATCTCAATTGTACCTCATTTTGCTTATTTTAGTTCTGAGAGTATTTACACTCCAGGCATACTAATTATAGCCTCCCTTTTATTGTTGAAAATGATTTGGATTAAAAAAAACCCCATAAACACCAAAACTGAAATGTTAGAGTCACTTTATATTAAGGGAGGATACTCACAGTGTTTAAAGTTTCCTGTCTGCCTAATCAATTTTTCACCATTCACTTAGGGGATTGTTGTCCCATATTTAGCTTTTGAGAGGTATGATTGGGCATGGTAATGTAACAGACTCTAACCTAGCTCTATCTGATGCAAATTCTTTAGGCACAAAAGATGGTCCTGGTTACAGAGATGTGATGCTGTGAGAAACTGTCTTGAAACATGGTTTCTGCCCTTGCCACCTTTAAAAGTTTTGAATTTCTCAGACAACTTTACTTAAGGTGTTGCCCTGAGGGAATCTGGGAAGAAGTTGCTACCTTGTGATTGTGATTTGCAATGCATGGTAATTTAATATGTTTACTGAGGGCAGAATAGGTGTATTTTCAAGGTTGATAGCTAGATATTAAATACAATCCCCATAACATGTCGGTCTCATGATCAAATCTGAAGCTACCTACTTAATTTCAATCTACGTTTTGGACATTTAGGGCCTGATCCACTTTGAATCCCTTTTACCCCAGCTGGGCAGCATAACCGGGACTTAAATTTCAAAGGGGCAGCCGTGTTAGTCTAGTAAAGCAAAAAAATCAAGGAGTCTTGCGGCACTTAAAGACTAACAGATTTATTTTTTGCATGAGCTTTTGTGGGAGAAAATCCCATTTTGTCTATATATGTATTCTGGAAATCTGACAAAGACAGGCAAGAAAAACTGAGCAGTGTAGATGATGGTAGAGGCTAGACAGGCAGCAAGTTTCATTGTCTCACATTTGTTTAGTAAATTAATAAAACTACAGTACATCAATTTAACATTTTTATTGAAGTTTGAATGAAAAGACATCTATGAATTACTTTTGAACTAAGATACTTAGGCATGCTGATACTTTCATCACCAAAAAACTGTTGCCCAGGCCTCATAAATTGTTGCTCAGCTGCATCATCAGCTTAGAGGGAACATTGTGTGGACCAGTTCTTGCAGATGCAGGTCAGATAAAGATCCGCTTATTTGTATCTGTGCGGGGCTCTAGAAGTAGGTTCTCTTGACCCTAAAGGGCCAGCCACATCACCCAAAACTATATAGGCTTGGATCTTACCCAGAATACCATGCTGTCAGCAAATCCTGTAGTAACTACAACTAAAGGTTTAATATAAAAAGAAAAGAAACAAAATATGAGAGATGTTAAAGGGTCAAAGTGCATCACATACATATAAATGATTTAGAGCCCATAGAAAACAAGTCTTTGAAGAATCCTTAATTTGCCAGTTAGTCCAATTCCTCTGGTAGACACCCAGCAGCTCGGTGGGTCTCAGTCCCTTGTTCAGTGCAGCAGAATAGTTCCAGAGGATGGGGTTGATTGGAAGTTGCAGACTGAAGACAAAATGGAGATGGGGCCACTGCCTTTTGTCACCTCTGGCCTTCTTCATGTTCTGCAGTCTTTACAAAATCAAAATGGAATTGAGTCACATGGCCAGTCTCGGTGACTCGTCAAACGGGTTTCTTCCTAGGCCCACTGTAGCTGGGAGCTTCCATAATGAGCCCATTAAGAGAACAATGGTTTGAGAGACACCCTGTCTGGCAATGTTTTATAATCCAATAATATGAAACACAAATAGACCAAACATATTCCTAATTTCTAATGCAGATTTAACACCTACATATAAACCATATAGTCATTTCTATCATATTACAACCTTTCTATTGATACCAAACATGTCATATCACACATACAGAGTACTGCACCTATGAAATATTAATGTGGAAGATAATCATAAACAATCCCATAAACCCAGACAGCATCACAAAGCCAAGTAAGTGGATACAAATGGTTCTAGGGGAATAAAGCCAGAACACACCTAGAGCTGAAACTCAACCCCCAAGCCATCCCCTTGTCTCACCAGACAAGTCAGCTGGCAGCAAGGCACAAGGAGCAAAACATACAGGGTCTTGCACCCCAAATACAGCTTGTCTGCACTTGTATACTGGTAACCCTGCTGCACAGTGCATGGAATCTCCCCACTTGGCAAGTGCTCTGGTGAGACTGGCTCAGTGGTCATGGTGATGTAAACAATGCTCATTTCACATTTAGCCAGACTGGTCGGGAAGTGTCTCCTGCCTGACAGAAGCTTCCAGTGATCAGCCCCAGCTCACAGACCTTACAATAGTAATTTTCAGTGCATACACACCACTCCTTGACTATCACTTGTACTTACGTTTCAGAATGACTCTGAGGGTTGGTGTGACACAGGCTTCCTGTAGGCATTTTGCATGAACTCTGATGTAGATACCAGACCCAGGGGATCCCTGTAATCCTATTGTAAAGCTGTAAGGGTTCCTCCCAAAGGACCAGGTCACTTTGGTTATGTCTACACTTACACTTTAAATTGAATTAATGATGACTAATTCCATTTAAAGTATTGCATGACTACACTAGTTTTCCTTAGTTCAAAATAAAGACCTCCCTCAATTCAAAATAAGGAAAAGTCATTTCAAAAGTATAAATCCTCCCTTAAATTAAAAACCCTGGTTAAATCAAACGTATTAGTTCGATTTAACCCAGTATAGCTGTGTTAATTCGAACTAACCAGTAGTTCAAATTAACACTTTTTGCCCTTCTTCCTCCCAGGGTGCCTTCCTCTTTCTATATATTGGATGGGGGCATTGCCCTTCTTGGGGGCCATCTTGCCGCACCTCCCATGGTGCTCCTCTCCTAAATTGAACTAGCAAGTGCAGTCCATAGACATGCTAGTTTGATTTTGGTTTCTAGTGGAGCCATGTTAATTTGATTTAAATTAATTTGATTTAAGAATCTAAGTGTAGACATAGCCATAGACAATAACGAAGAGATTTTTATTCAAGGTACCAAGAAGGAAGGCTGACTGGATTAAGCTTCAAATTGGTGATGTTACAGTGATCAAATATATATGCTTATTTATCAATTACATGATCCATTTGGAATTTTTTTACCTATTTACTTACAAGTACAGACTTTGTTTCACCTGGAGAGAATGGAGGTGGTAATGACCAATACAGAACCTTAGTTACATTAAAGACCCTATGGCTACAATTAGGGTGGGGAATGGGGTGTAGAGGAGATGCCTTACTGGTAAGCAGGGTGTGTGCCAGAAAGTCTAGGGAATGTATTGTTTCCATTTAAGTCAGGGTTTCTCAATAGGCAGCTCACCACTGCCTTATTGATTGTTTAAACTTTACAGCATCATTGCCCTGGGTGGGTCTTGTTTGAGTTTTGTGCCCCAGCTTTCTGGCTGGAAAGGTACCTAAGATATAACAGAAGAGACCTGACAGAAAGAAATATCTAAAAAGACATAAAAATATTAGAGCCTAACCCTGTGCAACCCTGTATCCTCCACTAGGTGACACCAAGAGGTCCTTGCTTCCTCTTCCCTCCCTAAACCACATGGCCACTCCCTTGCACCAGTGGTGGTTTTTGGGGTAGGCAAAGTGGGCGGCCGCCTAGGGCCCCAAGCAATAAGGAGCCCCATCTTCAATTTGGTAGGCAGAAATGAAAACATAGAAAAATATAGAAATTGTTCCCATCTAGCAGAGCTAGTAGGGCTGGAAGCCTAAGCACTTTTCACTCTTGGCTTATCAATGCAAGCTATCATTAGGATCTGTGCTTCATCTGAAATGCAGATTTCACCATTCTCTGCCCATCACCTTCACACTGACATGCTAAGAAAGCAGGAGCAAGCAATAGCACAACAGCAGGAATGCTTCCAGTGGCCTCAGCGTTTAATTCCTCAGTGTGGCCATTTATTTTGCCATTTTTTAATTTTGTGAAATATTGCTTTTTTCTTTTCTTTTTTTACCTGTTTTTTTTGCCTTTTTCTTTGGCTTTGTGACAATTTTTGCGGGAAGAAACCAGGCAGAGTTGTGGAATACGGCTAAGAAGCGTCCTGGGCACGCCCCAGGAATCTTTATTTATACAACTTAGCTTATCTCTACACACGTAAGACAATGATGAATACACTTGTTTACTTTACCGTGATTGGTAATAAAAGCCTCGCTAAATGTATCTCCCTTGAACAGAAAACGGGGAGGGAGCCTGCGGGGAGAGAGCCTGCTTGTAATTTCCCTTAGTAATCAGAATTAGCAGGTCAGGGCCATGCAGCTAACACAGACGTGGTTTGCCAGCGCCCATGTTCCCAGCATCACCCCAACATCTCCCCCTCTTTTGTTTTAAATTTTGGCAAGAGGAGGTTTGGAAGCTGCCCGTGGAGACCAGGGGCAGCCATGAAGGCACATAGCAACAAGGGATGGGATGCATTGGATACCGCAACAAATCAAAATCAGACAAACACAGGCCAGAATACCATAAGTAAGGAGCAGGTGAAGCCACCCCCAGCCAGGGAGGAGAGAGGGGACAGGCGAGAACGAGAGTGAAAGATTGGGCAGCTTTGACAGATAAGAGGAATGAAGCAGGAAACAAGGTGAAAACCTAGGTAAAAACAAAACAAGAAATAAGCCTAGTATGCTTTGTTAGGAATGAGAGTCCAACATTCAGAGCCAACTAGGGCACAGACGCCCCCTTTCATGGGTACAATGGATCCATATCCAGTAAATGCAGCACCCAGAACACCAAAGGAGCCCATAGATGCCATGCGTCCCTGAACGTCAGAAAAATAAGGGAGAATAGTGGGAGCAAGGGGACTACTCCTCTTGTTCCGCACCCGCTCTTCCAAGTGTGATCACATGTAGACAGCCAGGACGAGCAGGCCAAAATAACAGGAGCCTGACCAGTTGGCACGAGTCACTTACAGGCTGAAGTGCCACAAATGTAAGTTAAATTGGATCCGGAGTATAAACCACTGGAAATAGAGGGGGAGCTCCAGTGAAAAGTAATGTTTCAAGCCGAGCTTTACCTGGCTTAGACAAAAAGGGCCTAGCACCCGTAAAGTACCCAGAGCTATTAGAAATGAAACAAAGGGGCAGACACATAATAAGCCAAACAAATAGATTTAAGTTGTGTTACTCAATTCAGGAGCAGAAAAGGTCCAGGAAGAACCAGAAACCCATGAAGTAGTTCAATAGCGAGTGTTATCACAGATAGAAACAAGAGGGGAAGAAGGATTTCAGGAGGGTCACTGTGCCATAAACCAACACCATTTTTGGAGGTTTCAAGGGTAAGGGGGAAGTGGGAGCACACACAGCAGTTTGTTACATTTAAACCTTATTAATTTAAGCTTACATTAAGGATTATAACATACCAGAAACTATACTGCAAAACACTATAGCAAAATTGAAGTGAATACCTTAAAAACTTTAGAAGCCAGAAATTTGCACATATATAAATTACAGGTAACAATGACAACATTTTGATTTTATGGAGCCCCATAGACTTGTTGGGACCGTACTAAAGAGTCTCTAGATTATTTTTCTTTGCAGATATCAAGAATGTGGTAGTGGCAAATCCTCTTCACTTTGGCTTGGCAAATCCTTTTTAACAACAGGGGAGAGGTTACTAGCACATGCACCCTGTGTTGTTAATTCTTCTGGGTTTTTTTGGAGGTGTAGAACTTGTACAGTGTGAAGCATGGATTCACATTGGCAGTCCATGGCGCTTGACTTCTGTATTGGTGATTAACAAAACCTGAAATGGATCTTTTAAAAGCTTTTGCTAACAGTAGCAAAAACCAGCTTAACACAAGGACAGTCTTTTAGCCATCCTGAAAAGGTACATACAACTAATACAAATTTATAAAAATACACTTTGGCATTTGTACAAAATTAATTTGAAAATGTACAAAAGGTCCCCTTTCAGTTTTTACAGGCTTGCCAATATTATGGGCTTGACAAATTGTACAGGTATAACAATACTGATTCAGTAAAACGGGTTACTTTAAAATACTTTGTGTTGCAAACAAACAACATATTTAGCCACAAGCTTGCCTTGTAAATTTTTTTTTGGCAAGACCCATTTTTTTTATAAGAAAAATCAGGATTTTGTAAAGGAGTATCTTTAAATTTAACTTAAGGCATTGTTAACTGAATGGTGACAAACAAGCAATTATGAGGTTTTCCATTCAGGAGAACTGGGAATAAAGAAGTGGGATTTAAAACAGAATATCAAATAAAAATAATATTGTTTGCAGACAACATAAAAAATGTATATTAGATTAATTTAGCCTGAAAAAATGCTGTATTTAGTTTATAAAAGGACTGCTGCAACAGAGTGTGGGGAAGCAACCTTTTGCCAGGCTGTCCTCATGAGAAGAAAATTAAGGATTAAAGGGTTGGGACATGGGCAGTGGAGGCATTGTTGCAAAGTCAAGTGTCCCTTCCTGCTGGCCGGGCCGGTAAGGACACTTTGTCTTTCAGTGGCCCAATTGTCCACAATAGTGGCATGTGAAATTTTTTAGAATGCTGGAATGCGCCCCATACCACATCCCCATTAGCAGCCAGGGATCCCTTGCATGGCTGCAGATAACCCTGGAAAAGGTTTTTTAAGCCATCTATATCATTTTAGGAAAAGGCAGGGGGATTAAGCCCGCTTTGAGTTAACACACTCAGGCTCAAGGCTAAAACAGCTTGCAGAAGCAGCAAAGAACAGCAAAACACATTATATCAGGCCCCAGCCAGTTTTTACAGGAGACTGACTTTAGCTGGTGCTTTGGGCTTGGAGCCTAGCATTAGTTTACGGTCGGGTCTCTCCCAGGAGTGGTGTAAATACCATGCTACCGTTTTGTCACAAAATTTTTGCTTTAGCCCTACATTACACCCCTGATGAGCAAAAATCATTCAATTGGCAAAGCATCCCTATAATTAACAAACAACTGCAAAACATTTAGCAGGATGGCTTATGACATTTAGTCTTTACACCAACCACCCCCCTTTCTGAGGCTGAGCAAACTATTTTTGAGACTGGGGAAAGTTAGTGGCCACAATTATCACTGCAAAATTTAACTAACCTACGATCTGCAGCTTATTTGTAGTATTTCATATTATACAACTTAAACTTATAGCTACCACTTTAACATGCTACAGGCTTTGTAGGGCCTGTCACATTTGCTATAGTTCTTGTTTTAATTTTGGACCAAGGCTTCCAAAGGGAAGCCTCATCAATCTACAACTTAATTACTTTCACATGAAGGCCTACTTAGTGCCTTAACATTACCAAAATGCCAAAGGTTTGTTCCCATTTCTATCTTATCCCCAGGATGATGTTCATAACTTAATGCTTTTTGTGTTACCTTGGGGTGAGGGGAACAACAGATTCTCTGCACTACTCCCACAAATCACTTGCTCAAACCAACAGCTTACAGTACAAAAGACAACCAAAATTATACCAATATTAATATTCACATTAATCACATCAAATTTCAGTCACAAAATAACCAGATTGCATGATCTGTACCTGTTGAGGGGCCACGCCAGATAGTCCCTTAGCTTCATTTGTAACTAGGGGTCAGATGTCCTTTGCCGGATGATCCCCCGGCTCAGCTTCTTTTTTTTTTTTTTTTCCATACCCTTACCATTATTGCTGAAATTTTACACATTTCCATTGCACATTTTAGGGTTCCCATTTGATGCAATCAGGGCCCGAACTTTTACTTGGGACATGGTGGGGTGGTGGTTCTGTGAAGAGCAGCAAGGGTGGATTATTACTGCAACCCCCTCTTTTTTGCTGGCTTTTTTTGCTGGACGGCTTTCAAAAGCACAGCCAGTAAGGAGTTTTTTGTTTTTGTTTTTGTTTTTTCTTCAGAAGTGCTCTGATAACAGCCTGTTTCAGCTTTTCATTCTCAGTTGTTAACCCTTTTTTCTCACATCACTACTGTTACAAGTCTCAGGTCCCGATTCCACAGTGCAGGGTATGCATCTTTGCCAAGAAAACAAGAACCTGGGCTTATTGCTTAAGATAGGGGATAACAATGGCACTTGAGGTGTACTGGGTTTATTTAACAAATTTGACTGGCCAGTAGTATTTTGGAATTTTTAACTTTTAAACTGAGTTTTTAGTGTGTCCTGGGAGTCCTTTAGACTCCTGACAACTGATTTCTGGTGCCTTTTAGACATTTTAAAAAATGTATATACCAATTTAAATACATATTTTACTGTTTTGTAGGGGTTATGACCCCTTAAAAATTTTTTTGCACCAAATTATACACATTTTTACTTTACCTTACTTTATAAGAAAAACAAAACAAAATTTACAATACACACCAAGGTTAGTAACAAGACAAACACCATAAAACACAAAACATAAACAACAACTTTTGTTACAAAAGCAGATCCATGGATTTTTTGTTTAGGTGTTTTGCTGGTGCCAAAAGCCACCAATTAACCCTGTTTAGAATACAAGTTTACAGCACCATTCCAACTGTGGCTTTAACTTAAACTCTTCAAATAAAAGTGACAGTGACAAAAATGTGAACCACACAAGAATAACAAACAAAGGAGTCACCTTATCGCTCCAAAGGGGTTGCCGTCCTGCCCCAAGTTCCCATAGGTGAACTCACCCAGTCTGTTGGCCGGCCGGGGTTGGGGCTGGATGGCAGCACCTCCGGGGTGAGCTGGGTAAGTCCTGCCGCGGTCGCCAAATTTGTGGGGGAAAAATCTAACTCTGGCCCTCAAGTTCAGAAAGAGGAACACCGGAGCCTTCCCAATGAAGCAGACCCGTTCCCAGCCGAGACTCCAATGAGCAGAGAACGAGGTGTGGTTCAGAGTTTATTATTCAGCTGAATAACAAAAGGAACTGCATCAGAGGGCAGCAAAGAAGTGCTAGTCCCTCTGAGCAGGGCCCCCCCAACAACTCGAATGCAAGAGAGAGCCTGAGGAGTGGAGGGCGCGCTCGGGGCTTGGTCAACTGATGGGGCTGGGGGCAACACGCGGGGATAATCCGGAGGAGCCGGCCCCGCGAGTAAGGGAGATGCAATGGGGGACGCTTCTGCCCGTAATCGCCCTATTGCATCTGCACAGTGCTGCCAAAGGACGGAGGAGATCCTCCAGATGTTTTTGAGAGGCAGCCACACACCCGGTTTGCTTGAGAAGTTTTAAAAGCTCTTTCGCATGAGCCTTTTGCTGCACGGATAAATCCCCCCCCATACTCACGAGAGAGCGAAAACGCTGTGGTGCACCAAGGCTTTGCCAGCCGATGAGGTGGGGGGCTGGATCACGTCGGGGTCACCAGATGCGGGAAGAAACCAGGCAGAGTCGTGGAATACGGCTAAGAAGCGTCCTGGGCACGCCCCAGGAATCTTTATTTATACAACTTAGCTTATCTCTACACACATAAGACAATGATGAGTACACTTGTTTACTTTACTGTGATTGGTAATAAAAGCCTCGCTAAATGTATCTCCCTTGAACAGAAAACGGGGAGGGAGCCTGCGGGGAGAGAGCCTGCTTGTAATTTCCCTTAGTAATCAGAATTAGCAGGTCAGGGCCATGCAGCTAACACAGACGTGGTTTGCCAGCGCCCATGTTCCCAGCATCACCCCAACAAATTTTACTTTATTTTTTTAGGTCAAGTTACCACTTAGGTCCATATAGGCTGCTACATCTAAATACAGTGCTTCCCTTAGGCAATCATTACACCTGTGTGTGATGTCTGTGCTGTATGTTTTTCTTTTGATAAGTAATTTTTTAGCTTCTTTTGTACTTACTATTTAATATTTTTGAGGGGGCCAGAATCTTATAAACTTGAGTACTTCAGAGAATTTCATTGAAATTTGGTGTTTTTCATTTATAGCTACACACTAGAAACCTCTTTTTCACTTATTTTAATTTATTATAATTATTTGTATTAAATGTCTCTAGTGCACATAAACCCAAGCCTATATGGAAAATTTGTAAGATCTGAGTGCCAAAACTTTAAATGTGGTATTTTAGTTATTTTTGAGCCATCATTAATGTTACCACTTCTTATTTATTAATTAATGCTCACACTTTAAAAAAAAAATTAGAATGTTCACTTTAACTTTGTAGTTCAGCATTAGCTGATTTATGTTAAGTGAAAGATGATCAACTTACAAGCTTCATGATGGGAAGATCTTTAAAAACAGCATACCCAAGAATAATTTACAAGTTCCAGAGGGATAATCATGTTAGTTTTCTTCAGCAAAACAAACAAGGAGTCCTGGGGGGTGATATGGGACAGTTAAGGGTGCAGGGGGGACTGGGGCCACAGGGAATGTAGCAGTGGGGGCCGATAGTGGGCCCTTTAGGGGGCCCGACAATGGGCTTTGCCTAGGGCCCCCAATTGCCTAAGGCCATCTCTGCCTTGCACAGGGGAACTGGGGAACCAGTAGGGGACAGGCTGGGACTCTTGCAGAAGGCAGGGTTGGGGGAGCCAATAGGAGACTGTGGCCCATGGAGTTGGGTGATAAGTTACTGGTGGTAGTTGGTGTGTGTCAGCCACAGCTCTTTGGGTGAAGCCCATGTGGAGGTAATGTGCCTTGGCCCTGCATGGTGGGGGACAGTCTGATTGTGCCCCACAGGTAGTGAGCAAGCAGGGAGGGCAAGCAATGGTTCTGAGACCAGGAAAGGGAAAGCGGGAAACTGCCTCAGCAGGTAACATAAGAATGGGGAGTTGGGCCGGGGGGGGGTTAGCTGGGAGGGGAATCCCCTGCTTCGATGAATTGTCTGGGACAGAGTCCCTCTTTCCATCCAGTCTACAGCCCCCCATTAGGCACATCCCCCTCCCTATCCTGACCAGATCAGATCAGAGATCCTCCCCTGCACTGTAGACCGCCCCCCATCTAACCCAGGGCTCCTCTTTTGCCCATAGGGCTGAAAACCTATATTCCTCCAGGCTCCCCTCAGGTGGGATAGGTCTGTACTGGATCTCTGTCACCCTAGGGGAGCATTCTGGTGCTGTGAGGGAGGCCTGTGCTCCAGGGCTGGATTACAGCAGGAGCTTTAGGGTCTGCAGTTCCTGGCCCCAGCCTAAAGGGGGACCCTGTGCCCCCCCCCCCCCAATATCTGGCCCAGTTGGCGTGAATGGTGAACTGCTGCTGCTCACCTTGAGCCTGCCTCCCCAGTCCCCAGGCTGGGCATCATGACCCATGCCATCTCCTCCCTGTGGCTATCCCATAGGAGCCTGGTCCATCCTTAGCAGTGCAGCCCATGCCCCCAACTGCAGCTACCCTGCAGCAATGCTCCCCCCCACAGCACTGGCTGCACCCCCTAACCCCTCAGCAGCATCAGATGGGTCCCTGGAACCCCTGACCCCAACCCCCAACACAGGGGGAAGTCAATGGGTGGGGGGAACACAAGGTGATCCGTCCCTGCTGTGCTCCCCTTGGGTATTCCTGTTAACTCTCTTGCCCCAATATGAAAGTCCAGTAGGTTCTCTGAGTTGTGAGGTCTGTTGGTGTGTGGTGCCGCTGCATGCCTGCTTGGGAGCTTCACACTCAGCCCTGGCCCCTAGCATGGAGACAAGCAGGGCATGTGAATGATGCCTTGGGGTGATAAAGACATTGAGTAGCAGTGAAGCAAGAACAGCTGTGCTGCACCCACTAGCACCGCTCCTAATAGATTTTAATTCCTGATTTACAATTACTCCAGTTACTTTCTGAGAGCTGTCAATTAGCCACTCTTTAATCCATTTAACACCTGCCACACTGATTATGTATAACACCCCCTTTTTTAATCAGAATGTTATATGGGATTCAGGCCAGTGCCTTACTGAGTGTATTATGGCAACAGTTACCTTTACTGACTAGGTCAAGCAGCTTTACATGACTGCTAACCTCAGGGTAGACCGCTGGGGACCAGGTCACAACCCCCAAAATGACTGTGAGTTCTATACTTAGATTTCAGCAGCCAATTATCAAGTGTAAACACCTCAGCCATTATAACAATTTGAACACGGAGTCACAGACAGTCCCCTTGGGCACTCAGATACATCTTGCCACATGGGTAAGCTAGCTTTTGTGAGAGGAAAACCCCTGCAGCAAGAATCACACCAATATTCAGGTTACTTCCAGTCTCAAAGGGACAGTCACCTACCATAGGTCAATTGCACTTCAGTCAGGGCTGGAGCTACATTAAGATTCAGAGGTCCCACAGCATGAAAAATAAAGAGAAAAAAGTGTATTATATTATAACAGAAAGGGTAATGAAAAAATATATGATAAACTGTTACATGTGCTTATATGAAAGATTATTTAAGCCAAAGCAATTTCAATTATGATAAATCTTATTTGTCTCTGACGTGTTTAGAGGCCTTTCATAATGTGAGGCCCTCAACCATAACTTACTTGGCTTGTGCCTAAATTCAGCACTGACTTCAGATCTCACATGAAAGATGACATTTGTAACAAGTCCTATAATAAACTGTATACAGATTGATTGACAGGAAAAGGAACAAGTGTTATTTACAGGGTTGAAGTTGGTAAATTCACAGAAATGGGTTACAATCTTCAGTTTTAAAAGGTGATAGAAACTCTTTTGTATGTCTTGTGAGGGAATGTACCTACTATGCACTACACAAGAAGAGCTGAACCTCGCCCTGTGAGCTGAGGAAGCCATGCCCCTGGCCCCTGCTGGACATGATCCAAGTGGAATCAGAGCATAAAAGAGTGTGCTCTAGCAGCCCAGCTCAGACTGGGCTGCTTGCAGAGGAGGGAGGAGGTATGTTGTAGGTATCTGCTTGGGAGCAGTCAGCATCCTAGACCACAGAGACCAGGCACTCTGAGGCCCAGTTGAGTACCTGGCTGGGTGTAGGAGACAGTGAAAAGGAGTAGTTGTCAGGAGCGTCATCTGTTGACTACCCTGGGGGAACAGAGGCCTGAAGACCATGGAGTAGGGTAAGTAGTAGGCTTGGGCTACACTGGTCTGGTTGTGGGATTGGCAACTGAGTCAGCAATTTTGGTTGGATTCTTGCTGACCCAGTGATGGACAGACTTACTGCTGATAGGGCCCTGGGGTAGGGAAAGTGGCCCCATGGGCTCTGGCTGTGAGACAGTGATGCTGTCTGGATTTAAGGCATCATTCATGGTTCTTTTTCATACTAACTATATGTCATATTTGCAATCATCTATGTGTGGTATGCCATGATGGTACCAATGGAAAGTGTATAATTTGCTAGAATGATTCTATGGTTTACATAAGTAGGTGTCATATCTGTACTAAAAATTAGAAATATGTTTATTCTGTTTGTGTTTCAATTTGTTTGATTCTGGGATACTCACAGACTGGAAGCTTGCAACCATTGTCTCCTTAATGGCTCATTAAGGGAGCTTACTGGGACTGTGAGCCTCCACTGGGGTTTTCATTGCCTTCCCCCATGCTTTCTGAGTAGCGAACTCATAGATGGCAGTCGGCTGGCAAGGGGCCAGGTTTTGACTGGTTGTTTGGTTGAAAAGGGGACCTGATAGTGTCTGATGTAACTGACTGAATATCCAAAGGTCTGGTTACTGCATGGGAGTAGCAGGGAGGCACTAGGTCATCACCCCTGTCAACACTTATTTAGCTGTCGCCACCTGATGTTATCAGAGTCTAGGGACTATTTATGATTATTTTTCGTATTAATATTTAATATCTTCAATAATCCATATGTGATATGTCATGTTTGGTACCAATAAAGGTTGTAATCTGCTAGGAATGACTAAATGGTTTATATATAGCTGTCAAATCTGTATTAGAAGTTGGGAATAGGTTTGTTCTTTTTGTTTCCCAAGTTATTGGATTCTAAGGCAAAACCGTTGTTCTCTCAATGGCCCATAAAGGAAGCTTCCAGCTTTGGTAGGCCTGGAAAGAAACCTGTTTGATGAGTCACCCAGACTGACCATGCGACTCAACACCATTTTGATTTGGCAAGGATTCTGAGAGCCCGGGGAAAGCAGATATGATAAAAGGCTGAGGCCTCATCTCCATTTTGTCTTCAGTCTTTAGTCTGCAAGCTGTCTCCTGTGGTACGCCAGGCAGAGTGCGGTCAGGCACATCAGGCAAGATGTGTTCTTATCAGTGTTGTCATGTGTCCGGCGCTGATATCAGTTTGGCTGCGTGTATGAATGCATGCATGAGTAAACTGAGGCAACACTCACAGTTGAGGAAACCAACACAACCACGGATCTTTGTAAAAATGAAGGTGCCAGGCTAGGCTTTATTGCAGCATAGCACTATGGCAAACAATCCATAACAGATTTGTTGGCAGCATTGGTGCTCTTAATGCAACAGAACAGCTCAACTGACAGCAGAACTGGCTGTCACCCTCTCGGCTACACTAAGTCTGAGCTCTAGGGTTCCTACTTTTATACCTTAACTGCCTTTACCTTAATTGACTTGTGCACCCCTCCTTTGATACCACCCATTAATTTGACAGGTCCCTCAGCATCACCATCCATCAAGGTGTCATGATTTGACCAAACCGCCTTTTGCACAGGTCACTTAGGCACATCATTCCTCCTTATCTCTTTGGCATGAAACCGGGCTAACACCACCTTTCTCCAAGTACATTCTCTCCCAGTACATTCTCATCTTGATCCATATTATTGCAGTTTCAGCTTATTTTGTGCCAATTTTGATGAGGTTATTGTGGTCCCTTCAGTTCATGCCCAGTGTGCTTGTCATTCAGGCCCACTTTCCTGGATTGTTTCGTTAGGCCTCAAGCCAATACCTAGATGCTTCTACAGTTTCTCCTACATTCCCCCACTTTTTGTCTTTTTATGGGGAGGATGTTTACCCATTGTCCCGGAAGAGCATAGTGTAGAGACAGTGGGTGGCCCAGTGGGCTAAACACCTGTTAGATGGCCATCCTTACTACCTTGCCATCTATACACTCATGCCCCTTCTGTCCCTATGTTCACACACAGGGGATTATTTCGATACAAGTTGTTTTGATACAAGTTGTATCGAAATAATGCCTTATTTCGAAATAAGTTAATTCGAATTAACAGTTTGTTAATTTGAATTAAGGAAAAAAGCTCAAAGCGAAATAGCATGTTCAGACAACAGTTATTTCAAAACAAGTCACAGTTGTTTTGAAGCAACATGTTCAGACGGCATTGTTTCAAAACAATTGTTTTGAAACAACGTTGTTTCGTCCGCACATGGGGTTTAAGTTGTTTCGAAACAACGGTGCATCGTGTGAACATGGCCTTTCTTATTTCAAAACAACCTCTGTTGTTTCGAAATAAGACTGCTGTGTGAACACACCCTTAGTCTGCACATTCCCTCATGCGACCGATAGACAGATTTTATTAGCCAATTATTGAAAATCTCATAGTGGGCCTAAGAATGTCAGGTCTGAGCCTTTGATTGGGGAACATAGTTTTATGATTGAATGGATAATAACCAATTGATTAAATTGCTTTATAAGGACTTAATGTTGGTAATTAGACACTGAGCAAGACTGTTTTGAATTACATAGGCCCTAGGGTACAGTGTTCCTAACCCGAAATTGACTAGGATCAAAAGGACAAACAGGTGGTTTGTTATACAGTTTAACATGTAACTTGTTCTGTTTGCTAACCACTTTGCTTTTTACCTGACTTTATTTTAGTTGCTGCCTTTGTTTTAATTTTTACCTGTGGTTGGTTAAAAATTTAGCACTGCTGTGCATCAGGGGCGTCGCTGGGGCGGGGAAAGACCCGGGGCACGGGCCCTGCCCCACCCCCGGAGGGCAGGCCCCGCCCCCAGCCAAAAGGCCACACCCTCCTGGCCCGGGATAGGGCCAGGGGGTGGCCATGCCACCGCTGCCAGCTAGCCCGCGCTGCAGTATGGCGCGGCTCAGCCTAGCCTGGCCTGGCCCAGCGTGGCTGGAAGCGGCTGCTGGAGGCTGGGCCCGCGGCCACAGCCCTGGATCCCCAGCAGGGGACAGGGCCGCTGCAGCCGTGGGCTGCCGGCTGGGTCCCGGATCCCCAGCAGGGGATGGGGCCGCCACAGGCGGCCAGCCGGGCCCCGGATCCCCGGCCTGGCCGCCGGTGGCTGCGGCAACCCCGTCTCCGGCTGGGGATCCGGGACCTGGCTGGCAGCCCGCGGCTGCAGCGGCCCCGTCCTCCGTTGGGGATCCAGGTCTGTGGCCGCGGGCCCGGCCTCCAGCTGCCGCTTCCGGCTGCACCGGGCCAGGCTAGGCTGAGCCGCGCTGCACGGCAGTGCGGGCTAGCTGGCGGCGGCGGCGTGGCCACCCCCTGGCCCTATCCCAGGCCAGGGGGCGGGGGCTGCCAGGCAGCCAGATAGCCTCCGGATCCCTGGCCGGAGACGCGGCTGCCGTGGCCACGGACCGCCAGGGATTGGGCCCCGGATCCCCGGCCCAATTGGGCCGGAGAACCGGGGCACCAGCGTTGGGACCCGGAGCACGTGCCCCGTGTGCCCAGCGCTAGCGACGCCACTGCTGTGCATATTATAACAGATACAGTAACCAGGGGTGCCCTGAATCCCAGAGCTGGTGCCCCGGGTCTGGCACAACACCCTAGTCTCCGGCCCAATTGGGCTGGAGACCTGGGGCCTAACCACCCACGGCCACTACAGCTCCATCCCCAGCTAGGGATCCAGGGCTCGACTGCGGAGGCTGCTCCTGTCCCCGTCCCCAGTGGAGGATCCAGGGCCCAGCCACCCGCAGCTGCGGCAGCCCCGTCCCCAGCCGGGGATCCGGGGCTCAGCCGCCTGCAGCAGTGGCGGCCGCTCCGGCCCCATCCCTGGCAGGGGATGCGGGGTTCAGCCGCCCACGGCTGCTTCCGGCCCTGTCCCAGGCCAGAGGGTGGGGCCTGCAGGCCTGGGGCCGTGCCCCGGGTCTCTCCCTGGGGCAGTGACACCCCTGGCAGCAACACAGGAATAATACAACAATGCAGCACAATGATATAGTAGAAATACAATTTGTTTTAAAGTAGCGAAATATAACTTAAATGACAGATGAACCTGGTCCAGCTTTAGGCGATTGCCAACTTAATTGTCCACATGTGGTATAGTGAGGTGTATGCCAGCCCAGTCCATTATTTTTTAAGTCCTTTGTTTTCCTTTTCTTGATATTTAGGGTTTCTTCACTGTATATTGGTGTCTTCTGGCATCTTTAGGGTATGATGTCTGGTGTCTTTGGTTTGTTGAATGCCACCTTAAATAGCTTAACATAATTACACTTTTAAATGTTTGTTTTAAATTTTTTTGGTTTTCAACAGCCATTAGTTTAGTAGAATGCAATAGGAACCAGGCCTTCCACAACATACGCTAAACCTGTTGAAATTGTTTGGTTAGCTTCAATGTTTCTACCAGACCAACTATATATTATTATATATTTTACCACAGAATTTTTATGATATTTTTTGTTTTTTTTTATAAAGGTGTAGGTAACTTTATAAATATCGAAATTAGAAACTGATATTTGTTGCCATTACCTTTATATTACTGTTTTTCCTTATTGTTGCTCTTCTTTGAAAAAGGAAAATAGTGATTAATAGAAAATATTGTTGCAATTGCATTATTTGTTGAGGCAAAAATGTACATGCACATATATTTATTAAGGCCTTTTTGGAGTTTGAAAAAAATGTTATGAAGGTTTGCCCAATTTTAATATTATAATAGTGTGGTACCACTTACAGTAAAAAAAAGTAGAAATTGTTTTTTGTTGCAACAAGAAAAAAAGTAGTTACATGACACATACAATCATAGGGTTAGAAGGGACCTCATGAGATCATCAAGTCCAACCCCCTGGGGCTTGAACCCAGGACCTTCTGCATATTACACAGAAGTGCTAGCTACTACATTATTTGCATACAGGACTAAGTTACTCTTACAAACAAATGGTGCTGTGACCTGGGCCTCCTGGGATAACCACCTGAATATGCAAAGATCAGGGCAAGCTGCAAAACCAGGGGGGCCAAATCCCCCAACTACTGACGGGTGGCACTTAAACCAGTCTCTCAGTCAGTAACAAAACATGCTTCTGACGAACCAATCTGGTCATCACCAAGCATAATATTTAGAAACAGCCCCCTTTCTGCACATCAGATCCTGCAGTCCCCTCTAGCCACTGGGTCTCTTTAAGAAATAGGTTCTCCGGACCCCAAAGGGCCAGCCACATCACCCAGAACAATATAGGCTTGGATCTTACCTAAAATACCACGCTGCCAGCCAATCCTTTAGTGACTACAACTAAAGGTTTAATATAAAAAGAAAACAAGGTAGATACGAGAGATGTTAAAGGGTCAAAGTGAATCACATACATACAAATGATTTAGAGTCCATAGAAAACAAATCCTTGAAGATCCTGTAGTTTGCAGATTAGCCCCACTCCTCTGGTGTGCATCCAGCAGCAGCAGCACTAGGTGGGTCTCAGTCCCTTGTACAGTGCCAGAAGAAGAGTTCCAGAGGCAGTTGGTGGTTGGAGATAGACCAGAGACTGAAGCCTAAAGACAAAATGCGGAATGGGCGATGGCCTTTTATCTCAGAGTCCTTGCCAGATCAAAATGGAGGTGGGCCACATGGTTAGTCTAGGTGACTGGTCAAACAGGTTTCCTCCTGGGCCCCTGTAGTTGGGAGTCCCCTCCTGATGGGCCATCAATATGACAATAGTTTGCACACATCCAGTCTGGGATTGTTTAGCTCAAACAACTTGGAACACACATCAAAACAAATAGATTTCTAATCTCCAGTACAGGCATGATACCTACATACAAATCATATAATCATTCCTAGCAAATTACAGCCTTTCTAGTGATACCAAACATGACACATCACATATGGATAATTGTAATATGAAATATCAATATGAAAAACAATCATAAACAGTCCCCGAGACACAAACAGCATCACAGGTGCCAATTAGTGGTTAGAATTACACACAATTTGTTTCTTTGGCTTGGCAATCATGTCTTTAAGATAGATGGCCCATTTCCATCTGTTGCATTTTGAAGAGTAAAAAAAACAAACCCAAAACATGTGTTTTACTTTTCTTTTTTACCTGGTTCTTCTTTGCCCGTGTTCTGTTTTGTTCTTAGCTGCTTCATCTTTTTTAGAGCGGTGGTTTCTGTAATAAACTTAACTGGTATTTGAAAATATTTAAGAAAGAACATTTGCCCTTTGAATGTGGAGTGGGGGGGTGGATGAGCCAAAGAAATTAGGAACCTGCACCCTTGGTTTTTATCCTGGCTCTAAAAGAAGAGGGGGGGTTGTTACTTGCTGCTGTGAAAAATGAATTTGTTCCCCCAGCACCTGTTGCTCCTCTGTGCATGCCTAATAGGCTGCAGAAATGCCCTCACTTGTAAGAGTTAAACATTTGTTGGCAACTTTGTGTGTTAATGTATTTATTTTAGATGTTAAATTTGCAATGTGGTAGTTCTTGTTTCATTTGCTTGATTTTATTTATTTATTTATTTGCTATCCACAATTACAAAGAAATTGGTTTCCCTGTGATGTGGTGGGTAATGGTTCCACAAAAATCAACCTGTAATCTTTTGAATGGCCCTTTTAATCTTTGATGCGTGAGTTCACCCCTCCTTTTTCTTTGAGCTGGGTCCTGCTTGGCACAGGTTAAACATCTGTGTATATGGGTATCTAAATCTTCCCTCATTTTTGACCACCAGCCTACTTTCTTTAACCTTTCTATTGCCTCCTTTAGCTTGGGGTATCCCCCCACTAAGGAGCCGCGGATCCAGTGTAAAACTATGTGCTGCAGTTGGTATGGTATTACAAATACCCATTTGTTATCTGGTATAGCTAAGAAAAAATTATTGTCTCTTTTTATCTGCTTACCCTGCCAAATAGAGGAACATTGTGCAATCCACTGCTGTTACAGCTTATCCTTTTCTTGTAAGGCTTGCAAAAACTGTTCTGCTGCACAGAGACATCCCTAGAGGGCCACCTAGGGGTGCAGGGCCCAGGGCGAATCGCCCTCCACAGGGCTCCCCTTAGCCCCCTGCACTGGGGGCGGGGCCAGCCAGCCCAGCGGAGGGGCAGATCCCTGCACTACCCCCCCATGCCGGGGACCAGGCGAGCGGGCAAAAGGGTGGTCTGCCACCGCAGCGCTACTGGTCTGCCCCCCCCGCCACATGCGGAGGAGGCAGGGGGCAATGATACCAGCTCCGTGCTGCCTCCCACCCTCTCCCCACTGCTCCAGCATGGAGCCCGGGGGAGGGTGTGGATTGGCAGCGGTGCTGTAGCAGTGGACCAGCCTTTTGCCCGCTCACCTGGTCCCCAGCATGGGGGGGGTGGCAGGGTGGCCACACGGGGCCCCCAAAAGCACAGGGCCTAGGATGGCTGCCCCTTCTGCCCTCCCTTAAGAATGGCCCTGCTGCTGCCCAACCCTTTTTTTGTGCTTTATACTGTTCTTTTGCTTGTGCCTGGGTTGTTACAGCCACGGGCAAGGTTTCCCAAATTTTGCCAGTTAAAACAGCTTCCTTAGCAAGTTTATCAGCCTGTTCATTTCCCCATTGCAGTGGCCCATTTTTCTCCAGTGGGATTTTATTTTAACCATTCTAATTTTGGTATATTCTTTTGCCAGGTTTTCCAATTTTTGCCAGAGGTCTGTGTGTTTTATTTCAGACCCATTTCTGCCTTTAAATTTTTGAGAAGCCCACCATGGCAAGTACATTGTGGTACCTTTATAAACATAATCTGAATCGTTCCAGTAATTGTCTGTTTCTTTTCCTTTCCTTTCTTCTGAAACCTGTATTACTGCAGTGACTTCTGCAGCCTGGGGTCCTCATTTTTCTAATTTGTACTGAAAGGATTGCTCTATCTCACAGAATCATTGAATCCTAGGGTTGGAAGGGACCTCATAGGTCATCTAGTCCAACCCCCTGCCAGAGGCAGGACCACTCCCACTAAAGCATCCCAGTCATGGTTTTGTCCAGCTGGGCCTTAAACACCTCCAAAGATGGAGATTTCACCACCTCCCTCAGCAGCTCATTCCAATGCTTCACCACTCGCCTAGTAAAAAAATTTTTTTCTAATAGCCAGCGTCGACCTCCCTAACTGCAACTTGAGACCATTGCTCCTCGTTCTGTCCTCTGTTACCACCGAGAACAGTCGAGCTCCATCTTCCTTAGAGCATCCCTTCAAGTAGTTGAAGGTTGCTATCAAATCCCCCCTCAATCTTCTCTTCTGCAGACTAAATAAGCCTAATGCTTTCAGTCTTTCCTCATAGGGCTTGTGCTCCAGCCCTTTAATCATTTTGGTTGCCCTCCTCTGAACTCTCTCTAGCATGTCCCTGTCCTTTTTGTAGTGGGGAGCCCAAAACCGAACACAGTATTCTAGATGTGGCCTCACCAGTGCAGAATAGAGGGGAGTGATCACATCCCTTGATCTGCTGGTAATACTTCTTTTGATGCAGCCCAGTATGCCATTGGCCTTTTTTGGCAGCAAGAGCACACTGCTGACTCATATCCAGCTTCCCATCCACCATGATCCCCAGGTCCTTTTCTACACTGCTGCTACTTAGCTGAATGTTTCCCAGCCTGTAGCAGTGCATGGGGTTTTTCCGTCCCACATGCAGGATTTTACACTTGTCCTTATTGAACTTCATAAGATTTTGACTGGCCCATTGTTCCAATTTATCTAGGTCTCCCTGAATCCTGTCCTTGCCCTCCAACGTGTCTACTGTTCCCCAAGCTTGGTGTCATCCGCAAACTTACTGAGACTGCAGTCTATTCCATCATCCAGATCATTGATGAAAATGTTGAACAGAACCGGCCCCAGGACCGACCCCTGGGGCACACCACTCGTGACTGGTTGCCAGCTAGACATGGAACCATTGATTCCTACATGCTGAAACCGTTGATCATGGCAGTTCTCTATCCACCTTACAGTCCACCTATCCAACCCATACTTCCTTAATTTGCCAATGAGAATGCTGTGGGAAACTGTATCAAAAGCCTTGCTAAAATCAAGGTATATCACATCAGTGGTTCTTCCTGCATCCAGAAAACCAGTCATCTGATCATAGAAGGAAACAAGATTGGTCAGGCATGATTTACCCTTGCTAAATCCATGCTGACTCTTCTTGATCACTTTATTTTCCTCTAAGTGTTTGAGGACGGATTCTTTGAGAATCTGCTCCATAATTTTTCCAGCGATTGAAGTGAGGCTGACTGGTCTGTAATTCCCTGGATCCTCCTTTTTCCCTTTCTTGAAAATAGGCACTACATTTGCTTTTTTCCAGTCCTCTGGCACCTCCCCCATTCTCCATGAGTTTTGAAAGATAATGGCCAGTGGTATTGCTATCTCATCGGCCAATTCCCTTAGCACTCTTGGATGCAGTTCGTCCGGCCCCATGGACTTGTGCACATCCAGCTTCTTTAAGCAATCCCTACCTAACCTGACCTTCCGTCACCAAGAGCCTCTCTTCTTCTCTCCCAGCTGCCACACCCATGGTAGTGGGCTGGGAGCTGACTCTGCCTGTGAAAACTGAAGCAAAAAAAGCATTGAGCACTTCAGCTTTTCCCTCATCCTCTGTCACGAGGATGCCTGCCCCATTCAGCAAGGGGCCTACACCATCCCTGATCCTCTTCTTGTTATTAACATACTTGTAGAACCCCTTCTTGTTATCCTTTACATCCCTCGCTAGCTGTAGCTCCATTTGTCCTTTGGCCTTTCTGATTTTATCCCTGCAGACCCAAGCAATATCCTGTCTCCGTGGTCATCTGACCAAGCTTCCACTTCCTGTAAGCTTCCTTTTTATGTTTAAGCTCAGAGCAGAGTTCTCTGCTAAGCCATTCTGGCTGCCTCACATGTTTGTTCTTCCTCCTAATTGGAATGGCAACTTCCTGTGCCCTTAGCAGGGTTTCTTTAAAATCTAAGCAACTCTCTTGGACTCCTTTCCCCTTTAGATTAGCTTCCCAAGGGATCCTGCCCATCAGTTCCCTGAGGGAGCCAAAATCTGCTTTTGTGAAGTCCAGGGTTTTTGTTTTGCTTCTTTCCTTCCTTCCTTTAATCAGGATCCTGAACTCAACCATGTCATGGCCACTACTGCCTAGCTTGCCATTTACCTCTACCTCCCTGATCAATTCTTCCCTGTTTGTGAGCAGCAGGTTGAGAGGTGCAAGGCCCCTAGTTGGTTCCTCTACCATTTGCACTAGAAAGTTGTCCCCAACACTCTCTAAAAATTTCCTGGATTGCCCATGCACTGCTGTATTGGCCTCCCAGCAGATGTCAGGGTAATTGAAGTCCCCCATGAGCACCAGGGCCTGTGATCTAGAAGCTTCCGCTAATTGTCCATAGAACACCTCATCCACCTCCTGCTTCTGGTCTGGTGGTCTATAGCAGACACCCACCACAACATCCCCTTTGTTGCTTTCCCCTCTTGATGTAACCCACAGACTTTCTACTGGCACACTTCCACTTCCATAATGGAGCTCTGAGCAGTCATAGAGCTCTTTTACATATAACGCTACTCCTCCCCCTCTTCTTCCCTGCCTGTCTTTCCTGAACAGTTTATACCCATCCATGGCAGAGCTCCAGTCATGCAGACTATCCCACCACGTCTCCGTTATTCCTATGATATCATAGTTCCTTGCCTGCACTAGTACTTCCAATTCTTCCTGTTTATTTCCCAGGCTCCTCGCATTAGTGTACAGGCACCTAAGATACCCGGTCACTTGCCCTACTTTGTCAGTTTGGTTTTCAATTCTATGACATAGCTCCTTGCATTTTTTCTTGGAGTTCTTCTGCCCCACTTCCCTTACATATTGGGGCTTCAGTAGAGCCCTTAAGACATTCATTTGATTCCCCCCCTCCCCCCCGTTCCAACTACCTTCTCTTTTATTCCTGGTGCTACAGTCCCAGCACCCCCCAAGTTCCATCCCTTCCCCCAGATCTCCCACATTGTCACTTGCCTGTGGGCTTTGGTGTCCTTCCCCCGTTGAACCTAGTTTAAAGCCCTCCTCACTAGGTCAGCCAGTCTGTGCCCAAATATGCTCTTCCCCCTCCTGGAAGGAGGAAGGCCATCTCTGCCTATCAATCCTCTGTCCTGAAACAGGACTCCATGGTCAAGGAAGCCAAATCCTTCCTGACGACACCATCTTCGCAGCCAGGCATTCACCTCCAGGATACATCTCTCTCTCCTCAGGCCTCTAGCCTTGACTGGAAGGATTGATGAGAACACCACCTGTGCTCCAAACTCCTTCACCCTCGCTCCCAGAGCCCTGAACTCACCTTTGATCTGCTGAGGATCACCTCTCACAGTATCGTTGGTACCCATATGGATAAGAAGCATGGGGTAGTAGTCTGAGGGGCGGATGATTTTAGACAATCCCTCCGTTACATCTCGGATACGGGCACCTGGCAGGCAGCATACCTCTCTAGAGGCCTTGTCAGGGTGACAGATAGGTGCCTCTGTTCCTCTCAGGAGTGAGTCCCTGATCACCACAACCCTACGTTTCCTCTTAGGTGAGCTGGCTGTGATCTGCCCAGCCTCTGGGGTGGATGGCATCTCCTCTACCTCCTTCAGTGTGTCCAACACTGCATAACGGTTCCTCACCACAATGGATGGTGGGATGTGAGCAGGCGTGGAGCACTGTCTACTGCCGGAGGTGACCAGCTGCCAGTGTCCTTCCTCTGCCATAGGCGTCCCATCCGTTTCCAGAGCTGTGGCAGTAGCCCTTAGCACCGGAATAGGGACCTCCTCCTTGCAGGTCTCATCGTGGACACTGTCAAGGAACTTTTCCAGGGCATAGATACCCCTGAGTCGTGACACCTCCTCCTGTAACTCTCCTACCTGTTTCCGAAGAGATGCCACCAGAAGGCATCTATCACATAGGCTCATCTCCCGAGCCTGATCATCAGTGGCAGGAAAATGAAGGCCACAGTCCCTGCAATTCCACACCAGGGTCTGGGTGGAGATATCCATGGACAGACAGACAGTCTGGCTACACACAGAGGCAAAGGAAACAGCAGGGGTGCTGGCACAAGCAGTGCGGCTCCTCTTTACCATCTTGGCCTCACCAAACTCCCTCGCAAACTCCCCTGTTTGCACTCCTCTGGTCGCTCAAGCTCTGCATATCTTTATCCATACACATAGTTGCAAACCCAGTAACTCACCTTCCTTGTTCATAATATGAACTACCATCCACAACCCATACTGATTCTCCCACTACTTGCTCAACTGGAGTGGCTTTAAATACAGCGTGGGCTTTTGTCTCTTCCTGTGGTTCACAGTTGTGTGCCAGACTGGTAAGAGTTAAATCCCATACTGCTACTTCAGGTTCTTTGAGTGTAACTAGCTGTACGTTTTCTGCCATAAGTGCAAAAGCCCAAAGAATGGCTTTATCCACTGTTACATGTCCTTTTGACAAATTTTTCTGACTTAGTAACTTTCCCAATGCATGAGGACTTTTAACAATTACTTTTTCAGCTCCAATTATTGCCTGAGCTTTTTGCAAGATGCAGTATGCAGCAAGAGCTGTTTGTTCACAAATTCCCAGAGCTGGTAGGGCTTTACTATAGTATGCTATGGGTCTCTCTCCTGCTCCAGCATCTTGAGTAATCATACTAACAATACAGAAATTTTTTATGATGGGGTACAGTGAGTAGGGAAACTCATTATTTGGTGCAGCTAAAGTAGGCGCTTCCATTAATCCTTTATTTTAAACTTTCACATGCTTTAGTTGCCTCTTGTGTCAAGGTCCACTGTGGTCTTTTTAACACCTCATACAGTGGTTCTGCCTTTTCTGCATAGCCCACTATAAATTCTTTACAGAAATTAGTAAGACCCAAGAATGATTGTAGGGATCTTTTGTTCTCTGGCATAGGCAAATTGATAATATACTTTATTTTTGCCTTTGCCACAGATCTGCCTCCTGTACTTAGTGTAACCCCCAAGTACTGCACTTCACTTTATTTAATTTGTGACTTAGAGGGGTTAAGTTTTAGTCCATATGCTTGGCAGCAGAACAATTTTTTTAACCAACTGCTCATGTTCTTGCTCTGTTTTACTAACAATTAAAATATCATTCACATGCTCCACTACCTTTCTGGTTTGTAATAATCCTTTTTCCAACATTTCCTGTACTACGGTGTGGAAAATAGTGGGTGCATCACAATAAATTTGGGGCAAAACTTTGAAACAATTCATGGTCCCCTGAAATACGAAAGCTGTTCTATTCTGAGATTTCGGGCTTAACGTCAGACTCCAAAGCCATTTGCAATATTAAAAACAGAAAACCATTTCATCTCTGGGGAAACCACCTCCCGCAATTCCGGATAGGCAGCTGCTACAGGAGCTCCCCTTTCGGCAGTTTTGTTTAACCCTCTGTAATCAATAGTGAGCCTCCAAGTTCCATCTGGCTTTTTTACTGGCCAGATTGGTGTGGCATTAGGTGCTGAACACCACCTACTAAGTCCTCTCTTTTTCAGTTCATTTGTAAATTCTTAGGGTATATTCACACACACTTCTTATTTCGAAACAGAGGTTGTTTTGAAATAAGAACTGCCATGGCCACACGACGCACGGCCATTTTGAAACAAGCAAACTGCTTGTTTCGAAATGGCTGCCGTTCTTTCAGAACGGCTTAAACCACTTTTTTTTTCGAAACAGGGTTGTTTCGAAACCAGTGGTTTCAAAACAGTCCTGTGCGGACATGTTGTTTCGGAACAAAGTGTTCCGAAATAACATTTGACCTTCCTCCCAGGGTGCTGAGAGTTATTTCGAAACAGCTTGTTTCGAAACGTCTTGTTTTGAAACAAGCCCTCCCTATGTGAACATAGCCTTAGTGATTGCTTTGTCTCTTGTGGTATTGCTTAATAAAAGGGGGGGGGGTCTCTCCCTCTAAAGAGACATCCATGTCATCTTTTCCTGTATCTGGGGAATCTTTAGCTCAGACATTTGTCAGTTTCCTCCACCAGCTTTCCCAGCCTACTGGTGCTGGCACTGGGTCTTTAGGTTGGATTGATTTTATAGTTTTAGTGGCTAACCCCCATGGGAATGAAACTGTTAGTGTCTCTCTTTTTTGTATAGTGCAGGTTTGCCAGGTACACATATTTGGAAGATTTATGATGTTTTCTAGTTTATTGACTGTTTGTGCCAATTAGATTTTTATTTTATTTAATGGCACTTTATATGTTTACCAAATTAAAGGGTAATATTTTAACCTACTAATTTTGAGATTTACTTAGATTTCCAATATGCATATTAATTTTACTTCTGTATGTTTATTATACGTTTCTTTTACTATGGTAATTTCTGCCCCTGTGTCTCACAAAAAATTTACAAGCCCATCCTCAACTCGGATGCTTAAATGGAGGCATTTCCAGACCTCTAAGGTCATGGGTTGCTGGAAAATACACTCTGAGTCCTGGGGAGGGCATTTCTAAGCCCTAAATTTTGTGTATATGGGTTCATATTGTAGAGTTTTAGGGGAAATTATAATCCAATAAGGAGAGGTAGCACTGAGAGAGAGAGAGAGGACCTGCAGATAGGTTTCCCTAGCACCTAAACGACCCTCCCATTTATCACTATGACAACCCCAATGACCCTAGGTAGTCCAAAACACCACACATATAATCCTGAGACAAAAACTACAGGTGTCTCCAGTTTCTTTTTCTTATCATCTTTGTCTTTACCGCCTTCCATAATCCTATCAGGGATAGGGGTGTCACCTACCTCCCCCGTCCTGACAGGAACAGATCTAGGTTTAGGTGCAAGTGGATCTCAGCATAAGATGGTGGTTGTGGTGCGGTGGCCCATATGTACGGCTCCCCAGCTGGCAACTGATCAGGATCATGCCATATATCTTCATCCCAGTCTTCCCAAGTTCTGTCCTTTAGTTTCACAACGGCCACCTTTTTCCATTTCTGCCCCCATGTACCAGGTACTGTGAAAGTACCTGGAGTTAGCTGTTGTCTAGCCAGATTAATTACTGGGGACGGGACTTCTCTTTTTTGTAAATTTTCAACAGCTGTCTCCAGAGCTGTTGCTCGTGCTGGGCATCCAGGACCCATCCCCAGCCAGGGATCCGGGGCCCGGCCACCTGCAGCCGCTTCCAGCCCCGTTCCTGGTGAGGGATCCAGGGCCTGGCTGCCCGTGGCCATGGCGGGGAATCCGGGACCCAGCTGCCTGCGGCAGCAGCAGCCCTGTCCCCAGCCAGGAATGTGGGGCCCAGCCACAGGTGGCCGCTTCCGGCCCTGTCCCCGGCTGGGGATCTGGGGCTCGGCCACCTGCAGCCTCTGTGGGCAATCCAGGGCCTGGCCATCCATGCTGGCGGCAGCCTCCATCCCCAGGCAGGGATGCGGGGCCCAGCCTCCTGCGGCCACTTCCAGCCCTTTCCAAGCCAGGGATGTGGGGCCTACCCACCTGCGATAGCGCGGCGGCTTCTGGTCCTGTCCCAGGGCGCAGGGCCTACAGGCTTGGGGGCGGGGCCTGGGCCCATACCCTGGGTCCCTCCCCTGGCCAGCGATGCCTCTGGCTGTCTATAGAGTTTTATTTTCCTGCTTTAACTGCTCGAGCATATCATGTATCTGAACTGCTTGCTGCCCTGCCAGCAAAGCCTGATTTTTCTAGTGTTTGGCTGTCTGAGTTGCCTCTTCCAACTCATTCATCAATTTTGTAGCCACTTTGGACACTTTAAGAGCATGGTGCGTCAACCATCTCACTGCAATGGCCATAAGTTGCAGAAATCTACATCTTTTACTCTTATCTTTCAGAGCAACAGTTTCAGCCATAGCATAACAGATACCTGTCCAAGTGTCCCCACTATCTTTCTTAAGCTCATATGGCCCACCTTTACTTGCTACCCAGTGAGTCCATAATTCATGAAATTTTGCAGGTATCTCAAGAAGGAAAAGAGTGTTTCCTAGATTTGGGTTTTCTGTCATGTTAGATCACAATTCCTACAGAGGACAGCTTGTTTACTCACCAAATCAGAGGTTGGCGTCATCAGTCTGGTATGCCAGGCAGAGTGCATTCAGGTACATCAGGCAAGATGTGTTCTTATCAGTGATGATTTGTGTCCGGCGCTGATATCAGTTTGGCTGCATGTGTGAATGCATGCATAAGTAAACTGAGGCAACACTCACCATCAAGGAAATTAACACAACCATGGATCTTTGTAGAAACAAAGGTGCCAGGCTAGGCTTTATCGCAACATAGCACTATGGCAAACAATCCATACCAGGTTTGTTGGCAGCGTTGGTGCTCTCAATGCAACGGAACAGCTCAACTGACAGCAGGACTGGCTGTGACCCGGGCCTCCTGGGCTAACCTTCCGAATGTGCCAAAATCAGGGCAATCTGCAAAACCAGTGGCCAAGCCCCCAAACCACTGACGGGTGGTACTTAAACCAGTCTCCCAGTCAGTAACAAAACATGCTTCTGATTCCCTACACCAGTCATCACCAAGCATAATAAAATAGAAACAGCCCCCATTATTGTACATCAACTCCTATGGTCCCCTCTAGCCACTGGGTCTCTAAGAAATAGGTTCTCCTGACCCCAAAGGGCCAGCCACAGCACCCAGAATATTACAGGCTTGGATCTTACCCAAAATACCACCCTGACAGCCAATCTTTTAGGAACTACCTCTAAAGGTTTAATATAAAAAGAAAACAAGCTACATATGAGAGATGTTAAAGGGTCAAAGTGAATCACATATGTACAAATGATTGAGTCCATAGAAAACATCCTTGAAGATCCTCTAGTTTGCAGATTAGTCCCACTCCTCTGGTGTGCATCCAGTAGCAGCAGCACTGGGTGGGTCTCAGTCCTTTGTTCAGTTCCAGAGGAATAGTTCCAGAGGCAGGTGTTGGTTGCAGATAGACTGGAGACTAGAGACTAAAGACAAAATGGAGAATGGGTGATGGCCTTTTATCTCAGAGTCCTTTGCAGATCAAAATGGAAGTGGACCACATCGTCAGTCTAGGTAACTCATTAAACAGGTTTCCTCTTGGGCCCACTAGCTGGGTGACCCCTCCTGATAGGCCATCAATATGACAATTGTTTGCACATACCCAGTCTGGTATCGCTTTAGCTCAAACAACTTGGAACACACATAAAAACAAAGATTTCTAATCTCCAATACAGACATGATACCTACATACAAATCATGTAATCATTCCTAGCAAATTACAGCCTTTCTATTGATACCAAACATGACATATCACATATGGATCATTGTGCATATGAAATATTGCACATATGAAATATCAATATGAAAAATAATCATACACATTCTCCTAGACCCAGACAATGTCACACTGGCTGTCACCCTCTCAGCTGCAGGAAGTCTGAGCTCTAGGGTTCCTGCTTTTATACCTTACCTGCCTTTACCTTAATTGACCTGTGCACCCCTCCTTTGATACCACCTATTAATTTGATAGGTCCCTGGGCATCACCATCCATCAAGGTGTCATGATTTGACCAAACCGCTCCTTTGCGCAGGTCACTTAGGCACAGCATTCCTCCTTATCTCTTGGCATGAAACCAGGCTAACACCACCTTTCTCCAAGTACATTCTCATCTTTATCCATATTATTGCAGTTTCAGCTTATTTTGTGCCAGTTTTGATCAGGTTATTGTGGTCCCTTCAGTTCATGCCTAGTGTGCATTGCATTGAGGCCCACTTTCTTGGATTGCTTCATTAGGCTTCGAGCAAATACCTAGATGCTTCTACAGTTTCTCCTACAGGTGGTACTTAAACCAGCCTCTCAGTCAGTAACAAAACATGCTTCTGATTCCCCACTCTGGTCATCACCAAGCATAACAAAACAGAAACATCCCCCTTTATGCACATCAGTTCCTATGGTCCCCTCTAGCCATGGGGTCTCTTAAAGGACTAGGTTCCCCCGACCCCAAAAGACCAGCCACATCACCCAGAACAATAGAAGCTTGGATCTTAGCCAAAATATCACACTGCCAGCCAATCCTTTAGCAACCACAGCTAAAGGCTTAACAGAAAAGGAAAACAAACAACATGAGAAACATTAGAGTCAAAGGGAATCACATATGTACAAATGATTTAAAGGCCATAGAAAACAAATCCTTGAAGATCCTGTAATTTGCAGGTCAGTCCCACTCCTCTGGTGTGCACCCAGCAGCAGCAGCAGCTGGGTGGGTCTCAGTCCTTTGTTCAGTCCCAGGAGAATAATTCCAGAGGAGGATGTTGGTTGCAGACAGGCTGAAGACTAAAGAGAAAATGGAGATGGAGCCACAGTCTTTTATCACCTTCAGCTGCCTCATGCTCCCAGAGTCCCTACCAAATCAACATGGAGTTGAGTCATCTGGTCAGCCTGGGTAACTGGCCAAACGGGTTTTTTGCTGGGCCTCCTGCTGCTGGGAGGGGGCCATCAAGAGGAACAATAGTTTTGCAGAAACCCAGTCTGGGATTGCATTAAGAACAATTCACTTGATACACACATAAAAACAAACAGATTTCTAATTTCTAACATAGGCTTGATACCTACATATGAACCATATCATCATTCTTAGCAGAATACAGTTTTTCTATTGACACCAAACACGGTATATCATATGGATCATTTAATAAATGAAATATAACTATAATCAGTCTCCCATACCCAGACGGTGTCACATCTTTGACTTAACTATTCCCCAGACAGGAAAGAGTAACTGGTATGACATGCTGATCCCCAACAGAAGATGCTAAACCCTGGCTGACAGGGAAGGCCCATTGATACCATATGGACTATATTGTGGGACATTAAAGAGAACAAAACACATTGTTGCTTTACACTCTCCCTCGCCCCATGAACATAAGTCAAGCAAGTGAATTTTCCCCAACTAGGATTGCCATTTTAGTAATGTTTAGAAACTGGATACTCCAGCAGAAGAGTCAGAACCTCTCCTCATCCACAGCCCTTCCCTGCCTCTTTCTTCCCTGAGGCTCCATCCCATTTTCTGCTTTTCCACCATCCCCCCCAATCTCATTGGTTTTCCCCTCCCCCAGTAGATTGGGAGGGACTCCCCTGAGGAGCTAGGGCTGAAAAGTGAAGCCCCTTGACACAGGTAGGAGATGTGTGACCAGGGCCTCCCAGGATGACCTTCTGAATGTGCCAAAATCAGGGCAAGCTGCAAAACCAGGGGCCAAACCCCCAAACCACTGATGGGTGGTACTTAAACCAGTCTCCCAGTCAGTAACAAAACATGCTTCTGATTCCCCACACTTGTCACCACAAAGCATAGCACAATAGAAACAGCACCCTTACTGCACACCAGCTCCTTCAGTCCCCACATAGCCACCGGGTCTCTTAAAGAAATAGGCTCTCCTGACCCCAGAGGACCAGCCATATCATCCAGAACAATATAGGCTTGGATCTTACTGAACATACCACGCTGCCAGTCAATCCTTTAGGAACTACAACTAAAGGTTTAATATAAAAAGAAAAGACACACAATATGACAGACGTTAAAGGGTCAAAGTGAACCCCATACATATGAATGATTTAGAGTCCATAGAAAGCAAATCCTTGAAGAATCTGCAGTTTGCTGGTTAGTCCCATTCCTCTGGTATGTGCCCAGCACTTGGGTGGGTCTGAGTACTTTGTTCCGGGCAGCAGAATAGTTCGAGAGGAGAGTGTTGGTTGCAGATGTAGGAGAAACTGTAGAAGGATATAGGCATTGGCTTGAGGCCTAACGAAGCAATCCAGGAAAGTGGGCCTGAATGGCATGCGCACTGGGCATGTACTGAAGGGACCATGATAACCTTATCTAAATTGGCACAAAATAAGCTGAAACTGCAATAATATGGATAAAGATGAGAATGTACTGGGAGAGAATGTACTTGGAGAAAGGTGGTGTTAGCCTGGCTTCATGCCAAAGAGATAAGGAGGAATGCTGTGCCTAAGTGACCTGTGCAAAGGAGAGCTTTGGCCAAATCATGACACCTTGATGGCTGGTGATGCCCAGGGACCCATCAAATTAATGGGTGGTATCAAAGGAGGGGTGCACAAGTCAATTAAGGTGAAGACAGGTAAGGTATAAAAGTAGGAACCCTAGAGTTCAGACTTTGTGCAGCTGAGAGGGTGACAGCCAGTCCTGCTGTCAGTTGAGCTGTTCCATTGGATTGAGAGCACCAATGCTGCCAACAAATCTGTTGATATGGATTGTTTGCCATAGTGCTACGTTGCAATAAAGCCTGGCCTAGCACCTTCATTTCTACAAAGATCTGTGGTCGTGTTGGTTTCCTCGATTGTGTTTGTTGCCTCAGTTTACTCATGCATGCATTCACACATGCAGCCAAACTGATTTCAGCACCGGACACAAAACAACACTGATAAGAACACATCTTGCCTGATGTGCCGGACTGCACTTTCCCCACATCACCCGCCAGTGATTTGGGGGTTTGGCCCCTGGTTTTGCAGCTTGCCCTGATTTTGGCACATTAAGAAGGTTACCCCAGGAGGCTCAAGTCACAACACAGCGACTCAGATATGGCCTTACAGTATGTGCTACAGATACTGTGGCAGGATTCATGCCAGTAGCAACTCACCAGCGTTCAGCAAAGTTTAAACTAACTCTGTTTGTGTAACCCAAATACCTATTGTCACAGAGGACATTGCCCCCCCTGGCTCAAACCGGGGTCTTCCTGGGGTTTGAGCTATCTACTCCGCCCCTTGACTCAGGGGCAGTGTGGCCCAACAGCCAGAGTCTATAGTCACAGGCCCTTCACAGCAGGGCAGTATGGCCCACCAGCCAGAGTCTATAATCACAGGCCCTTCACAGCAGGGCAGTATGGCCCACCAGCCAGAGTCTATAGTCCCATGTCCTGACTGGCCCCGGGGGGAGCGGACCCAGGTAGGGGGGTTCAGGCCTGCCTGCTCCACTGAACCCCAGCCCAGGGCCATGGGGTTGCCGTGGGGGTTTAGCCCAGTTGGCAGGGATCCAGGCCGCAACACACTGACTGAGACCATGACACTATCCCGGCTCACCCCGCTAGGCACTGCCCTGGGCTGCTTCCTACCTGGGTGGTAGACCGTGTTCCCTCCTGCGAGTCCCGGGACCTTTCTGGGTCTGCCATGTCCTTGGCCTGGGTCTCAAGGTCCTCACAGCAGGGTATGCCTTGCCCAGCGACTCATCTGGCTGTTGGCGTCCTGGGCCTCTCCGTGGCGTGCTCCCTTAAGGCAGGGGTTGAAGCCAGTCCTGGGTAGGCGCCTTCAGCCTATGTCTACTCCCTCCAACAGCCTGCCCCTGACTGAGGACAACTGCTGCCTTTTATCCCTGGGCAGCAGTTGGAGCATGCCCAGCAGGGCCTAAGGGGCAGGGCTAGCCCTTCCTTCCGGGCATATAAGCCAGTCTGAGTGTGGGGTGTGCCCACCCTGTCACACCTATGCTAACAATGCAGCTAGGGAGCCAGGCTGATTCCAGTCAGATGTTTGTCAGTGTTCAGCTCAGACACAAACTGGGGCTTGGTCTGCCAATGTAACAGGCTCACCTTGCCCTCTAATCCAACACAATCTTAAATTTGACAATCTGTTTTCCCCAAAACCATATTGACAGACCTTCCCTTTCTTCAGTCTGGGCTGGTGTGTGGCTGTGTCACCCCAGTTCTCCAATCTTGAGCCCCTTGCTGTAGAAACAATCCAGTCCTGTGTCAGCTCACTCACAACCTCCTGTGTGAAATCAGGCCATCACCCAGTGGAGGTACCCTTTGGCCAACCACTCCTGGGATGGTCCCGCAACAAACAACCCCAAGCCCAGGTGCAACCCTGGGAACTTCTGTCTTGCTGGGTTCAGTCTTGTACACTGCACCCTGCAAGCTCATTTACACTTGTCTGACACTTTATCAAAGATTGATATGCACCAACTCTCTCACTCCAAGCAAGGTCTCTGCACACACCCGATCCACATGCACTGCTTCAGCTAAAACAATTAAGTATATTGACTGCAGTAAGATATTAAGTCAGAGTGATATAAATCCAAAGATTATGTCAAGGAGCTAGTTACAATCAAAGAAAAGATAACTTTTATTCTAAGCTAAGCTTACTGTTTAGATCTGTGCACTCAGCTTACTTACATGATCCATTTTGCAGTCAGACCTCCCCCTTCTGTAGGTGGGTTCTCAGACTTTGGTGTTGCTTAGAAGATGGCATCTTGTGGCACTTATAAAGACAAAAACCTTATTAAGGCATAAGCTGATGCAATAAGTAAATGTTAGTCTTTAAGGTTATGTCTACACTTGCAAGTTAGTTCAAATTAAGGAGGCTTAAGTTGAACTAACTTATTACCTGTCTACACTAGGCTTTCCTTAGTTCAGACTAAGGAATTCCTTAATGTGAACTAATGAAAGCTTAGCTCGAATTAGTAAAACCTGTTGGTTAGTTCAAACTAAGCCCTTAGTTTTATCATTAGTTCAAACCAAGGATGATGTAGACCAGGACTAACCCTTAGTTCGAACTTAATAAGTTTGAACTAAGGGCAGTTAGTTTGAATTAACAACGCGGACTAATTTGAACTAACGTTAGTTCAAATTAGTCCATGTTCTTAATTCAAACTTTTCCTAATGTAGACATAACTTAAAAGTACCATAGGACTTCTTGTTTGTTTTGTTGAACTAGACCAACATGGCCTCTGGAGCTTAGAAGCTGGGCTACAGCAGAAAGCCCCTTGACAAGGGGCCTCTTTCTTTTAACAAGTTTCCTCAACACCCCTGGGGTCAGGAGACTGTGCATGTCCAGCAGTGTGTATGATTTTTCATTGAGCAGTGTCCCCCACTGCTCCACTATAGGTGTGTGGCTGCACCCGCACCCAGCCCTGGAGATTTCTATTGCAGAGCCCGAGGGGGGTGCGTGTGGCCAAAGAGCACGTGGCCAGTTTCCCACCATTTGGAATCAAATCAAATCATATCATAGGGCTGGATGGGACCTCATGAGATCATCAAGTCCAACCCCCTGGGAATCAAACCCAGGACCTTCTGCATGTTAAGCAGAGGTGCTAGCCACTGAAATGCACGCACCAAGCCCCATCCACCTGTCAGTTCCTTCTTAACTGCCACTGACTCAGCACGGAGTCCAGCAGCTCCTCAGCCCGAATCTCCTCAGTTAGCGAATAGCGTCTATAGTTATAGTTTGAATTCTGTTTTTGTTAATTAGTTAGTTTGATAGTGTTAGGTAGTAGTTGATAGTTTCTGTGTTAAAAAGAAAAAAAAAAAAGAAAAAAAGAAATCTCACACTGACAGCTCTGCAGCCGCCGCAATGCCGACCGCTTCTGGCTTTAAGCAGTGTGCTGCCTGCAGTGATCCTGCCTGCCTCTGACGGGCATGAAAAATGTATTAAGTGTTTGGGTGAGGAGCATTTAGCCCACTCCTGCCCTCACTGTGCCAGCCTTAAATCCAGGGCAAGACAGGAGTGGAGTAGGAGGTTGAAACTCCTCTTGATGGAGGGAGCCCCCCGGCCGGCATCGGACCCCGGCAAATTGCCGCTCAGGGACAGAGCCCTGAAGTGAGCTTCAACTTCCTCTTCACCAGTGGCACCAAAGAAAAATAAGTCAGGCCACTGCTGCCTGTGGTCTAGGGAGGCTGCAGATTCCTCCAAGAAACCCCACAGGGCAAAGGCTTATCCCTCTAGCTCTGCGGCAGAGCGAGAGTCAAAGGCGGCACAGAGCGTCTTCATGCCGGCTTCGCAACTCCCGTCCCCAGCACCGCCTCCAAGAGTCAGTTCCCCAGCGCCACCAACAACTCCAGCGGCAGCCACGGTGCCTGTCAATGGCACTGCTGTGATCTCAGGGGCACCGCTGACAATGATGGCAGCCATGGTGCCACCGCTCTCAGGCCAGAGCGCTTTTTTACTGGTGCCTACAACAACCTTGCCCCACTCACTCCTTGCGCCAATTCTTCAAGCACCAGGGTACCCCCACCTGTCGGTACCAGTCCAACAGCTGTCGGTACTGCGGCCACCGCATCCCCCCCCCCCCCAGTACCGCCATCTAGCATGCCAGCGCATGGGACAGAGCAGCAGGATTCAAGCTACAGACAGTTTCCTCCCTGTAAACATAGGAGGAAGACTAAGCACTGCTTGAGGGAGGATTTTTCTTCTGCCTCCTCACCAGATTTCTCCCCTCTTTAAGGTATACAGTCTTCAGGGGATGATGACCGATCAGAGTCTTCCCCTCTCTCTGACCAGCACTCTAGCTTTGATTCCAATGGGGACACTTCTGGCAATGCTAATCCACCTCAACAAACAAACACCGCCCCTCAACAGGCACAGTCATGGCCCTGGGCAAACATCCCATGGTCCCTTTTCTCTCGGCAGGGGATACCCTGGCCATCCTTGGCCAAGTTGGATACCATACGCACAGATTCCAGTCCAAGTGCAAGGCATACAGATATCCAAAGGGTCGGTAACACTGGTTCAGGGGTGGCAGAAAAAAACCACGCAGCAGTCATATTCCCAGGACATAGTTCCTGCAGATGACCCACAGCCTCGGACAGATGATGCTAGGCAGTTCCAGGAGCTGTTTAAGAGGGGCGCTGCAACTTTGGATATGCCGGACCAGTCAGTGTCTGCTTCCAAGCATGGCCTTTATAGGATTTTGCAGTCAGCTACCTTGTCCAAAGTGTCATTGCCTATGGATGAGGGCATTATGGAGCCGGCAACTTCTCTATGGCAGACCCCGGCCTCGGCACCACCCACCAACAGGAAGGCAGATAAAAAATATTTTGTTACACCAAGTAATAATGAGTTCCTTTTTTCACATCCACAAGCGAACTCATTAGTCACTGATGCAGCAAATCAGAGACTCAAACAATCCCATAATAGGTCTACCCCAGCAGACAGGGAGGACAAAAAGATGGACCTCCTGGGCAAAAAGATTTATACGTCTGCCACGTTGCAGTTAAGGATAGCGAACTATATGCTGCCCCTTTAGCAAATTACAGTCATGACAACTATTCAAAATTTATGGATTTTATTAGCTCAATTCCAGAAGACAGCAGAGAAGGTTACAATGCTATTTATTCAAGAAGGTTTCCTGATTTCCAGGACAGCCCTGCAAGCAGCTCTGGATATGGTGGACGTGGCGGCCAGGACCATAGGATCTGGGGTGGTGCTCCGATGATCTTCCTGGCTACATGTGGCTGCACTGCCCAGGCAACTCCAATCAGTCATAGAAGATCTTCCTTTCGACAAGAACAAGCTATTTGGAGAGAAAACCAGCGAGATTATGCACTCCTTGAAGGATTCAAGGGCAAGCCTCCGGACGCTAGGCATTCAGGCTCTGACGCCTAGGTTCAGGTATAACAGGTACCAAACTAATTCAAGCAACAGATACCCTTACCAACAAGGTAGGAGATTTCATAACCCATGTTCACGACCTAGAAATCCCAACACAAGATGCAGACAGAATGTGCAATCTTCGTCTAATGTGCAGTCCTTAGGGGCTAAGCAGCAGTTTTGAGACCTCGGTCGAGGGTTCACCTAGCTATTTGACAGCGCATGGCAGCAGCAATACCAGATCTGCTTCGTTATTTAAAAACAGAGTAGCACCATTTCTGCACCGATGTTCTTCCATCACATTGGACAAATGGGTGCTGGAGATAATTGACACTGGTTATCTAATTCCATTCTCATCCAAACCTATTCCAAAATCCCCTTCCCCATCCCTCTTCAGGGACCCCTCTCACGTACAATTATTGCGGGAAGAGATACACACTCTTCTGAGTATTGGGGCAATTGAAGAAGTACCTATCCAGTTCAGGGGAAAAGGTTTCTACTCCCGATATTTTTTGACACAGAAGAGGACGGGGGGTTGGAGGCCAATCTTAGATCTGAGAGGCCTCAACAAATTCATCATAGTAAAGAAGTTCAAAATTGTAACGCTGTCAAACGTTCTTCCCTCTTTAGAACAAGACGATTGGCTGACGTCCCTCGACCTAAAAGATGCCTACTTCCATATCTCCATACATCCTGCACACAGGAGATTTCTACGTTTTACTTTCCAAGATTGCCACTACCAATTCAATGTACTCCCTTTTGGGCTCTGTACAGCCCCCAGGGTTTTCTTGAAAGTCATGGCATCAGTGGTAGCTTACATGTGAACCCAAGGGATAACTATTTTTCCCTACCTGGACGATTTTCTGTTGAAAGCACGATCACTCTCAGAAGCCCAACAAGCAGTGGCATTCACAGAGTAGCTCTTCCTATATTTGGGGCTCACAATCAACTACAAAAAAATCCTCCCTCCAACCTGTACAGGAACTACAATTCATAGGGGCAACCATTCATGCTCCCTTCTGCAGGGCGTTTCTCACAAACGAACAAGTTATAGCGATACAAAGCCTCATAAAAAGCATACTTCCTTCTCCCACAGTTACAGAACTGACGTGTATGCAATTCCTGGGCCACATGGCGGCAGCTATGTGTCTGGTCTCCAATGCCAGATTTCATAGGAGACACTTTCAAATATGGTTCCTGAAGACCGTCAAATCTCACTGGCATTCAAGGCACCATATCCTATCTCTGCCACAGCCCATAAAGGACACTCTCTTATGGTGGACCCTACCAGCAAACCTTCAATGGGGGGTTCCTTTCTTTCGGCAACCTCCCACTCTTCTACTCATAACCGATGCCTCCCTTGCAGGATGGGGAGCACATCTGGGGAGTCGGATGGTGCAGGGGAACTGGTCGCGCACTGAGAGGCTCCTGCATATAAAACTCCTCAAGCTACATGCAATATGGAATGCTTGTTGCCACTTCCTATATCGGAAAGAGCATAAAGGTACTGATGGACAATGTAGCATTAATGTACTATGTCAATTAGCAAGGGGGTGCTCGGTCCTAGTCTCTATGTGCTGAGGCCCTCAAACTATGGGACTGGGCCATATGCCATGGAATTCAACTGGATGCAGTTTACTTACCTGGCAGGCTCAACATGACGGCACATGCACTGAGCAGGAACTTTGCAGAACCTCACGAGGGGGAGCTAGACGACACGGTCCTAGAGGACATATTTTGTCAATGGGGTCAGCCAGTGATAGATCTATTTGCAACACAGAGCAACAAGAAATGCGTCTCATTTTGTTCGAGGGCAGGCCTTGGTCACGGGTCTTTGGGAGACGCATTTCTAGTGAAATGGCAGCATATTCTCCTCTACGCTTTTCCCTCGATTCCTATGATCTCCAAAATGATCCAGAAGATAAAGCAGGACAAGGCAATACTCATACTGATTGCTCCAGCATGGCCCAGACAGACATGGTATTCCTCCCTCATCCAAATGTCAGTAGTGACACCGATCATCCTTCCACTCATTCTGAATCTGCTTATGCAGAACAAGGGAAAAACTTGACATACTTACCTGACCATACTCCATCTAACGTCCTGGCTGCTAGATGGTTCAACGACCTGGAACAACGATTCTCGGATAGAGTAAAACACATGTTAATAAATAGTAGAAAGTCGATGACCAGAGTTACTTACCTACGAAAATGGAAGAGATTCACTGCATGGTGTCAGGAACGTCATCTCTCTCCAAAGTCTGCGCAGATCCCGGAGGTGCTCGAGTATCTCCTTGACCTGAAAGAGAAGGGATTAGCTACAGCCACTATTAGAGTTCATTTGGCAGCCATGTCAACATTTCACAATTTGGTGGACAACTCGTCCTTATTTCCTCACCACATTGTCAAACAATTCATGGATGGTATCCACAACATTTACCTGGACATTAGACCCCCGGTACCTCCATGGGACTTAGCCTTAGTTCTGAGACCCCTCACTAGGCCACCCTTTGAACCGATGGCATCTTGTTCCCTGATACATATGTCAAGGTCGCATTTTTAGTAGCAATAACATTGGCTAGGCGAGTGGGAGAAATAGCAGCACTGATGGCTTGCCCTCCCTTCACCATCTTCATGAAGGATAAAGTCTCCCTTAGGCCACATCCCAAGTTTCTACCTAAGTCTCTTCGAGTTTTCATATCAACCAGACAATTCATCTCCCAGTCTTCTGTCCGAAACCACAGAAGACCCAAGCAGAGGCAGCATGGCATACCCTAGATGTCAAAAGGGCTATAGCCTATTATATAGACAGAACGAAGACTTTCAGGAAAACACCCAGACTGTTTGTCTCGGTCACAGAATGGTCTAGAGGAAATCCAATTTTGAAACAGAGCCTTTCAAAGTGGATATCTACATGTATCTGCATGGCTTATGAGAAACATGGCTCCGAGCCACCACAGTCTCTTAGGGCTCATTCCACCAGAGCAATTTCCAGATCCACAGCATTCCTCCACAATGTCCCAGTCATAGACATTTGTAGAGCAGCTACCTGGGTATTGGCCGATACCTTCATAAAGCATTATGTGGTTGACACAGATGTCTCTAGTGATGCATCTGTGGGGCTTGCGGTGCTTAGCACGGCTACAAGGGGTAGATCCGAAGTCTCCTCCACCATTTAGAATACTGCTTGGTACTCACCTATAGTGGAGTAGTGGGTGTAGTGATATGCTTGTAGAAGGTTGTGAATTCAGAGACACTCCCTAGCATGGGCCAGTGTTGTGTAAATTGAAAGACGTGCCCCAGAGAAGATCATTGCTAACATTGCTGCTCCCAGGTATGTACCTGGATACCTGTCTGTATGATTAAAGTTCTATTCCTTACTCATTCTGTAGTATCGTTTTAATGAACCCTCAAGATCATTACAGCAGGGACACTGCTCGACAAAGAAATGGAGGTTACTCACCCTTTGGTGCAATAGCTGCGGTTCTTTGAGATGCATGTCCCCACACTGCTCCACTTCCCACCTGCCTCCCCTCTACTTTGGAGTACTCCTCTTTATTTATTGGTGCTCTGTGGTGGAAAAGGAACGGATGGCTGGACAGGGGCATGCACCCTCCAAACGGCGGGAAGCTAGCCGCGTGCACCCCCCTCAGGCTCTGCAATAGAAATCTCCAGGGCTGGGTGCGGGCGCAGCCACATACCTATAGTGGAGCAGTGCGGGGACACAGATCTCAAAGAACCACGACTACTGCACCAAAGGGTGAGTAACCTCTGTTTCTTCATTGCGCAGTGTCCCCGCTGCTCCACTATAGGTGTGTGGCTGTGCCTGCACCCAGCCTCAGGGAGTTCTACTGCAGAGCCTGATGGGGGCGCACGCGGCCAAAGAGCACGTGGCCACCTTCCCGCCATTTGGAACGCACGCGCCCCCCCCCCGACCACCTGTCAGCACCGTCTTAACCACTGCTTACTCAGCACAGAGTCCAGCAGCTCCTCAGCCCGAATCTCCTCAGTTAGCGAATAGCGTCTATAGTTATAGTTTGAATTCTGTTTTCATTAAGTGATCTCATGTCCTTAGGCCAATCCATTGGTCCTATATGCCTGCCTCTGCAGGTGTGGGAACAGTTTTGTGTTAGTTTGTCTGCATCCATTCAAGCCAGGTGAGACACACATTTGGGGACATGAGCTGCAGGTCCATCCTTGCGGTGGGGTGAGCAGGGTGACCTTCCCAAGCCCTGCAGTTCTTCAGGTCCTGTATTGCCCCATTGCGAGCAGAGCAGCACGGGCCCTGCGCTGCTCCCCCTGCCATGGTGTTACCCCAGAATTTAAATCCTTTGGCTGTTAAGGTGGCTTTTTGCTCACCTAAAGGAATACTAGCACTGTTCTCTCTGGGATAAAATCAATGTGGTCTGCTTGCCTAAATGGGTAAACCTACAGCCGGGGGAGGCGTCACCTGCATGTCTGAAGAGGGAGAGTAGACAAGTCAGCCACTGCACCCATTGCACAGAACCAACTTTTTTGTTCCCATGTCCATGGGGTGCAGTAGGGCAGCGTTCTGGCTCCATTTTCTAAAAATAGTGGGCCCCAGAATGCCATTCTGGCACATTCTAGCAGGACAGGGATCTGCATCGGGCCGGAAGATTTTAAATCTGAGATTGCTCAGTCAGAGCAGGCTCCAGGTGGGAGCCTCAGACCAGGCAGGTCCACTCTACATGGCGGCCAGGTAAGGGGACTGGGGGGAGGGCGGTTTTGGGGACAGGTGAGCTGGCCCAGGGCGGAAGGGCACGGGGGAGGGGGTCAGCCTGGGGCTGAAGGGATAGATGGCATGGCACGGCAGGGGGTTGGAGAAGGATTGGGGGCCCAGCAGCAAGACAGGGGGCTTTGGAGGTGGTTGGAGAAGGATTCAGGGGATCAGCAGCAAGATGGAGGCCAGGGCAGTAGCTGGGGCGACGGGGCAGGCGTGTGGGGAGAAGTAGCTGGGGTGGATGAAGGGGGCCTGGATCTGTGGGAAGGGGGCCTAGAAATTTAGGAGGGTTCCAGGGCCCAGCAAATTATACTTTAACCCTTGGGAAGCTGTGGAATGTCGACAGGATGTTTGGAAGTGGTGGTGCTGACAAACTGCGCTTAGCTTATGGCTTTCAGGGATGGCCAAACTTATGGAACTCAAGAGCCACACAAGTTGATTATTTATTTAAGGAGCCTTAATTTGAACTGATTTGAGCCCTGCCTACATTAGGCTTTATGTAGTTCCAACTAGTCATTTTGGCTGGTTAGTAAGTTTGAACTAAAAAAAAGCCTGGCTAGTTCAAAGTAAAAGTGAGTTCAAACTCAAAAACCATGGGTAGCTTGAACTAACTTTGAACTACTTAATTTGGACTAACCAAGTCCAAACTAAGATTTGAGGGGTAGACATAGCTTAAAAGTCCCCAGGACTCCTTGCTTGTTTCGCTGAACTAGACTACCACAGCTGCCCCTTTGGAACTCAGCTACTAGGTGTCTCTCCTCCTTCACCGTGCTGCATCCTGCTGTCTCCTGCATTCCCACAGTGCTCTGCCCACTTCCCAGTGTGTGCCCTGCGAGCAGAAACCTCCCCAAAGCTAGGGTTACCAGATGTCAGGCAAAAGGAGGACATGTCCTCCTTTTTAACTTCATGTCCTCCGTCCAGCAGACGTTTTAAAAATACATGGTTTTGTCTGGCTTTTTACTTACAGGGGTTAAAGTATGCTGAAATGCCCTGGAACACCCTATTTTCAGGGAGAAGTGCTCCAGGGCCCCCTAAAAACAGAAGAATGTTACATTAATACTACATTTTCTCCTTGTGTCCTCCAATGTCCTCCTTTTTGTACTTCCCTGTCCTCCTTTTCATGCTTTGGTATCTGGTAACCCTACCCATGGCTGACTGGGTGTGGTGGAGCCAGGGTCAGCGAGACCCTGCTTTCCCCATCTCTTCTGGGTTGGGGAGGCAGTTCTGGGCAGGGTGAAAGCTCTGAACTTCAAGCTGTGCTGGGCCTACTTAAGCAATTAAGCTACCAAACGTTACAAGTAAGATGTGTGATGAAGTAAGAAAACCTCTTGGGTTACTGTGTTTCTTCTTTTCTGTTCCTGTTCTTTGGTGATGGTATTCTGGTGATGGGACACAGGGGTGTGATAACTATAGGTACAACTAGGGGGGAAGAGGCTTTAGTGCAACCGTACCTGGACCCCCTGGGGGTGACAGGTTGTGGCCGGTTTAGACCAGGGGCAGGGCAGCTGGATGGAGAGGAGAACAAAGGGGAGAGAGGAAAAGAAGGAAGATGGAGGTCAGAGGGGCAGGACCTCCGGGGCACGTCCTGGGGGTTTACTGTCAGCCCTCCTGGTTGATCTGAGAGCCAACTGTCCTAGCTGCTGTGCAAAGTGGATTGCTAATAAACCCTCTGACTGCTACACTGGCTGAGTGTCACTGCGGATTGGGATGGCTGGGACCCTCGTGGAGGGAGGAACCCCCCCAAAGGAGACCAGACAGAGCAAGGATTGGACCCTCTGGGCCTGGATTTGGGAGCTGGCTACAGGCAGCGTGGAGACCCACATGTTGGGACGGGAGAAGGCTCCACCGTAGCAGAGTCCTGGTGGGCTGTGAAGAGAGGGGATCCAAGAGGCTTTTCTGGGTTCTCCATGACATCTTGGTGGCAGCAGTGGGATGTGCTACAGTGATACCCCACAGTGACTGACTATTCAGTGCAGTGCTGGCAAGAGGGGGCAGCAGGAAGGGGTAACGGTGGTCCTTTCTGAAGGACAGTGTGTGTCTGAACAGACACAAGGAGCTTTGTGGATCAGCAGGCTCCTGGGGCTCAGTTGTTGAAGCCGCCCAGCCCAGAGACAGCTGGGGTGTTGTTCAAAGACCTGCATCCCTGACCAAGAGAGGGGTTTCCTCCAGGGTGGTCTGGACAGTCCCTGGAAGGATCCGTGCCCTGGATTTGAATTGGGAGGCAGGGAGGCAGCCAATCGGAGGCCCACTGTTGCGAGACTGACGGAGAGAGCAGTGAACATGCAAATGTCCTGCACCTGATTGGACGATGGGGGAAGTGGACTCAGTCCGGAGGGGACCCCCAGGTGTGCTTGGTGAAACCTGATCCTCTGAGCTGGATTCTCCGAGAGAGACGTTGGTCTCACATATTGCTGGTGATAACAGTACAACATGGATTACAAGTGGCTGTTAAAACAAGAACTAGTGAACATTAGTAAGTCTCGAGGATTAAAAGTCAGCAGGCTCACCAAGGGGCAGCTCATTGCCCAGCTGGAAGAGAGCGATGGGGGCAGAGAGAGAGACCCCCCTCAGTGGTGGGAGCCTCCAGGGAGCTCGGAAGTAGCAGCAGTAGCAGCCCTGAACTGCCCCAGCAACAAACCCCAGCCAGAGAGGGGCGCAGGCGACGCCAGCCTGCCCCAGAGGAGGTGCCCAGAGGAGCTGGGAGCTGCAGCCCGGGGCCTTCTCGGCAGCAGTCCCCAGTCCCTAGGGGGCGCTCACAGTTCAGTTCCTGCCCAGAAATAAGGCGGCTGGAACTGGAGCTGATACTACAGGAGCTATAGGATAAAGCAAGACAACGCCAATTTGAGTTAGAAAAGAAACAGCTGGAGATAACAGAGAGAGAGAGAGAGACAACATGAGCTGGAGCTGGCCAGACTTAGGAGCCCGGAGGGGCCCCCAATGAACAGTGAGGGCAGAGTCCAAGAGCCCCTTCCTTCTGGACTCCAAAGTACTAAGTTGATGGGTCCCTTTGAGGAGGGAGAGGGCAGTGATACCTACCTCACCATCTCTGAGAAAACCTGTAATGTACATCAGGTGAATCTCGCAGACCGGCTGTGGTATCTGACCCCTCTTCTGGGTCCAAAAGTGATGGAGGTACTCGGTCAGATGGAGGGAGCGGAAACTGGAGATTATGAGCAGTTCAAGCAAGCGCTGCTGCTAAAGTTTCAGCTGACCCCTGAGGCGTGCCAGGAGAAACTATGATCTTTGCAGAAAGAGCCAGGGGTGACCTACCTGGAAACCAGCACATTGATAAAGGAGTACCTCTGGAAATGGACTGGCTTGGCTGGGAATGCAACCAGGGAAGAAGTGGGGGAACTGCTGGGCCTGGAGCAGTTATATAATATTTGTCCCGCCGACCTGAGGCTGTGGCTGATGAGCCGGAAACCCAAGGACCTACGCAGTGCTGGCAGGCTGGCTGATGAGTTTGTGGCCAGCCAGTCGGGGCATGGGCTAGGTCTGAAGGGGGAAGGGGGCCGGAAGGGGGAACCTGTGGAGGAGGCCTGGGAAGGAGAAAAGGGAGAGAGGCCCTGCCTGAAGCCAGGGAAGACAGAGCACCTGAAACTGGGATGCCAGGCCAGCACCCACAGAAGGACACTGTGCTGGGGAGAGTCACCCAAGGACAGAGCAGCATCCAGTGACTGGCCGTCTGGAGCTGTGGGGCCGTGAGTACAGCACCTGGACTCAGGGGGAAGGTTGTAGTTAGTTAAGTGGGGAGGGTGTCGCTCTGGGTTCGCAGAGAGCGGCAGAAGAGGCATCAGAGGGTTTTCTTTTGCCGGGAAAGTGCTGGCACCGAAGACTAGGAGTTGCTAGACTGAACTCTGGACTGGAACTGTGCTGGGACTCCTGAACTCATGGTGCAGAAGCAGAGCTCACGTCTGCCTCCAGCCTGCTGCATTGTTGGGCCTTGCAGGGCCCTGTGTTAGCTGTTTACTCTGTGTTACTGCTGCCCCATCTCCCCTGTTGGTTTCCCCTTTGCACCTCTGTAAATAAACCTTCCCTGTTCCCATAATCCCTGTGCTATCCCAGTGTCTGTATGGTCACTCTGGGGGTTTGGAACAGGTGCCCCTGGGGGCAAATGGGCTCTCCTTGCTGTGTTCCCGTGCATACCCTTTCTCCGGTCAGAGCTGCCTGCAAGGTAGACTCAGTCTGGTTACGTGGGTGTTACACTTGGTGGCCCGTACGGGGAACTCTTGCAGACACAAACCTCTATGTCACACACTCTGGGTGCTCCTTCACAGTGAAAAGAGATCACCTGCTGAAAGAAAAAAGAAAATGGGAATGGAGAGAGAATTACTAGAAGACCTTTGCCGAGGGGCGCAGATCTCAGTAGCCCAGGCTGTGCTGGTGGCTGGGTTCCCAGAAGAGATGGGACCCAATGAAATTGAGGAGAGCCTAGATGCAGTAGGAATACTGGGGAGAGTGAAGGTCCACACTCGTATTTACAGTCGTGAATTGAAGGGCATGATAGCACTATGTACTCATTCCAAAGAAGCAGATCCTGATAAAGTACCCAAAGAAGTGCAAGTGGGAGGTACCCCCTGGACAATTCTGGGGCCAAGACAGTCCTCTGCTAGCGCACCTTTGTTACTGGAGGTGGACTCATTAGCTCAGAAGCTACAGAGTCTGATGGCAAATGAGAAGCAAACATGAGAGGAATTAATATTGGCATTAGGAGGGACTCCAACACCTGCAGCACCCAACCCAGTGGAGTGGGCAAAAGAGTTGGGGAATGCCCTCAGAGATGTGTTGAAGCCAGTATCTGAAAATGCACCATACAAGCGGTTACCTTGTTTCTCTGGAGTCATACCTGTACCCTCAGGGGAAGATGATTATGAGACTTGGAGGGAAATTTCGGTGCCCCTTGTCCAAGACTGGCAATGCTCCGATGCTGAAAAGCGGAAACGGGTGCTTGAGAGTCTGAGAGGACCTGCTATGCGGAGTGTCCGAACCCTGAAAGACTCCCAACCAGCTGCCACAGTGCATGACTATTTAACTGCTCTTGAGAGTGTCTACGGCACAACGGATAGCAGCGAAGACCTGTATTATCGGTTTCGTCACACCTATCAAGGGTCTCATGAGAGGTTGTCAGATTTCATCAGGAGGCTGGAGGATTTACTGCAGCAGGTAGTGCAGAAGGGAGGAATTCCCACTAAGCACATTGATTCTGCTAGGTTAGATCAGATCCTTCGGGGAACCCGACAAGATGGGTTGATGCTGTGGCGATTACAGCTGAGGGAGCGGATCCAAAACCCACCTCCATTCCACAATCTCATTCGAGAGATACGTGAAGAAGAGGAGCGATTTATGCAGGCAGATACCGTGGCACTGCCAAGGAAGGTAGGGAGTTACACGACCACAGTGCATGGAGTAACAGAGGATGCCCCATCAGTAGCAGCAGCCCTGAGATATTTGACCCAAGAAGTGGCCATGCTGAAGGCTTATGCTGCACTATCTGAAACAACTAAAAATAACCAGAGGGGTGATAGCCCCAAAAAGGGGTTCTGTTATAACTGTGGGAGAGATGGACACTATGCATTGGAGTGCCAGAACAGGACAAACCATGCAAGGGTATCTCGGAGACTGCAGGAAATCCATAGGAGGTTTCAGGGAAACGCCAACGGGGCTTGGAGAAGGAGCGATCCAAGGCCCTGAAATTCCAAGGCTCCCCCAAAAAGGACACAGATCAGGGTTACCCTGATGGGCTAATAGGGCCCCAAGCTGTCGTGCCCATCCGTATAGAGGGACGTTTGTGTGAGGCATTGCTGGATAGTGGATCACAGGTCACCATACTTTATGAATCTTACTATCGAGGACACCTGCAGCATTTGCCCCTGCATTCCCTGTCTGGTTTGACAGTCTGGGGAATTGGTGGTGACTCCTGCCCCTATCTGGGGTATATCCTGTTAAAGGTCCAATTTCCAAAGGATGTTGCTGGGACAACCCAGGAAATAGAAACATTGGCACTGATCTGCCCAGATCCAAAGGGAAGAGAATATGCACCTTTAATCCTAGGGACAAATGCAAACCTGTTTCAAAGATTAGCATAGAAGTGTCAAGAGATGGCGGGGAATAACTATCTGCAGGAGCTACCAATGCATGCTTTATGTAAAGCTGCATACCAGTGAGTGGGGCACCCTGCATCCCAAGAGGAGACCAAGGCTAAGCCTTTTGGGAAGGATAGTTTCCAGTTTGGGGATTCCCCCATTCCTGCCAAGTGGAAGGACCGGCTGTGTGAGGAGTTAGTCAAGAGGAAGGCTGTTTTCTCTATGCATGAATGGGATGTTGGGTGTGCTCAGGGTGTGGAACACCATATCCGAATGCAAGATGATCGGCCTTTTCAAGAGAGATCAAGACGACTAGCCCCTGCAGATACTGAAGATGTGAGGCAGCACCTACAGGAACTGGCCCAAGCAGGTATCATTGAGGAATCCAGAAGCCCTTATGCATCGCCAATTGTTGTGGTACGAAAGAAAAGTGGCAAGGTGCGCATGTGTGTTGATTATCGCACCCTGAACAGGCGAACAATTCCTGACCAATACACAATGCCCCAGATGGATGATGCTTTGGATAGCCTGAATGGCAGTCGCTGGTTCTCTGTACTTGATCTCTGCAGTGGATACTATCAAGTACCCATGGCACCAGAGGACCGGGAGAAGACAGCGTTCATCTGCCCCTTGGGATTTTACCAGTTTAATTGTATGCCACAAGGAGTATCTGGGGCTCCAGCCACATTTCAGCGACTCATGGAACAGGTTGTAGGGGATATGCACCTGTTAGAGTGCCTGGTGTATCTGGATGACATTGTGGTTTTTGGGCGCACTTTAGAAGAACATGAAACTCGGCTGTGCAAGGTCCTGGATCGGTTGGAAGAGGCTGGTCTTAAGTTATCCTTAGACAAGTGCATCTTCTGCCAGAAATCTGTGCGATATGTAGGACACATTGTATCTGCAGATGGTATAGTGACAGACCCAGAGAAGGTAAAGGTGGTTACCACCTGGCCAAGGCCTACGACTCTCAAGGAATTACAATCATTTCTGGGATTCTGTGGCTATTATTGCAGGTTCATAAAAAATTATTCCCATATTGTGCATGCCCTCACAGCACTCACAAAGGGATACCCTCCCACAAATAAGAAAAAGGGCAGACCACCCCGGCATAAATACTTCAATGTGAGCACACCGTTTGGAAAGCGCTGGACTTCTCAATGTGAAGCAGCTTTCCATAACATCATTCAACAGCTTACTCAAGCACCTGTTTTGGTGTATGTTGACCCCACTCAGCCATATGAGCTCCATGTTGATGCAAGCTACACTGGTTTAGGAGCTGTCCTTTATCAAGAGCGTGACGGCAAACTTCGACCCGTAGCTTTTGCAAGTCGAGGCCTCACACCATCAGAGAGAAACTACCCTGCTCATCAAGTGGAGTTCCTGGCGTTAAAATGGGCTGTGACAGAGAGGTTTCATGATTACCTGTATGGAGCAAAGGTTATTGTAAAGACTGATAATAACCCTCTGACATATATCAAGACAACAGCAAAATTATCTGTAGCAGGACATCGGTGGTTAGTGGCACTCTCTGCTTATGATTTCACCCTTCAGTATCGTCCGGGTCGAACAAACATAGATGCAGATGCCTTGTCTCATCAGCCTCACATTAAAGACTTGTCACCAAATAACTGGACGAATGTAGGTACCCCTGAACTGAGAGCTTTATGCCAACGAGTATCTGTTGTGGAGGAACACTCCATGGCCAATGGGGAACGAGCAACTGACTGCTTGGGGGGGCACCCCCACAAGACATTCCCATAGCCTACTCAAGTTTTAGTAGAGTACAGGATCCTCAATTGCCCAGACTAAAGGATCGGGAGGTGGAACATGCCCAGAGGGCTGATCCACGAATGAAGGATGTCCTTTATGGATTGGAAAGGGGAAAGGATCCCAAGAGTATTCGATCCAGAGGAGGTCCTTTTGCTGAAGGAATGGGATCGCTTATTGGTCCAAGGTGGGCAACTTTATCGAGGGAAGAAGCATTCCCTGAGACCTCACCCAAAGCAGTTGGTACTACCACAAAAGTATCGGCAAGGTGTATTGGAGGCCTGCCATGATCGAATGGGTCACCTGGGAGTAGAACGATTAGAGGCCTTAGTTAAGGCGAGGTTCTACTGGCCCCGAATGGGGCATGACATTGCCCACCATGTACACATTTGTACCCAATGAATCCGACGAAAGACTTTGCCAAAGAAGACAGCCCCTCTTATCAATATCACAAGTTCAGCACCCATGGAGCTTGTCTGTCTGGACTTTCTGTCATTAGAGCCTGATCGCCGGGGTATGGCAAATAGCCTGGTGGTAACCGACCATTTTACTCGTTATGCTCAGGCTTATCCAACAAAAAATCAAAAAGCTTCCACAGTTGCCAAGATCCTGTGGGACAAGTTCTTTGTTCACTATGGGTTGCCTGCAAGACAACACTCAGACCAGGGACGGGATTTCGAGAGTCGATTAATAAAAGAACTTTGTACAATCATGAGGATCAAAAAAATCACACACCACCCCTTATCATCCACAAGGGGACCCACTGCCTGAACGATTCAACCGTACGCTGCTCAACATGCTGGGAACCCTAGAGCCTCACCAGAAGAAATCCTGGAGCCAGCACGTGGAGCATTTGGTACATGCCTATAACTGCACTCGGCATGAGGCAACTGGCTACACACCATACATGTTGATGTTTGGTCGAGAGGCACGGCTGCCAGTTGACCTCTGTTTTGGAGTGTCTTCCGATGGGGCACTCCCTGAAACATATTTGGAGTATGTGGCTCACCTAAAAGACCAACTGAAGGAGGCATATCGGATAGCAACACAAGCTTCTGGCCAACAGAATCAAAGGAACAAATTGCGATATGATCAGCGAGTGAGGCAATAGGAACTTCAGATTGGTGATCGGGTGCTGGCCCAAAAATCTGGGATTACAGGGAAAACACAAAATTGCTGATCGTTGGGAGTCACACCCGTACGTCATTGAGGAGAAACTGGGAGATCTACCAGTGTATCGGATACGCCTGGAGGGCAGTCATGGCCCCACTGAAACTCTACATCGGAATCACCTGTTACCAGTTGGACAGGTATTTTTTCCCGATGAGGATGATCCCACAGTCTCTGAGGCCCCTGGTCCTGCCAGTCGGACATGATCCAAACGACGGAGATCTAACAGGATTTTGCAAACACCCAGTGCCTCAGAGAGTGAGGATGAGGATGTTCCCACAGTTTCTGAGCCCCCCGGTCCTGCAAGTTGGACACAATCCCAGCAACACAGCTATAATAGGACTTTGCAAACACCCGGCCCCTCAGAGAGTGAGGAAGAACTAGTGTTCAGCCAATGTCCTTTTGGAGAAGTTTCAACCACACCAGATCTTCCCAACATTGCACAAAGAGATGGGGAAGGGGAAGAACCCACAGGAGGTGTCCCAGAGGGTTCACTGGCCGAATCTGTGGAGACCCACCAAGGGCCTGATGAGGAGGAGAACTCTGTACCCCATACAGCCACTTTAGATCCTGATGCCCCTGCTTTTACACCTCAAGGATCTGTCACCATGCCCCCCTGTTCAATAGTGCCACAGCAGTCGATGCCTGCCAGCCAGCTTAGACATTCCTCCAGGGAAGGGAAGCCCAGGTGTGTGCTGACATATGATCGGTTGGGAGAACCCAGTGAAGTAAAAAGCTCTGGAGTACCCCGGGGGGCGAGTTGCCTCACAGGAAACCTGTTCCACCTCTCAGTGTCCCAAGAGTTGGGTGATTGCGATACTCCTGACCAGTGGGGGCCCTGGGTCTCCTGCTGGGAATCCATGGACTGAAACTGCCCTCCTTGTTGGGGACACCAAGGATCCTTTTCTTTTGCAGGGGGGGGAGAGTGTAACCCCTCTGGGGTTTTAAAGAGCGTGGTCCCTTTAAATTTTTGCCCTGTGGGAGAGGTTGTGGAGCTGAGGAGGAGGCTGGGGCTGGAGCCGGAGGCCTGGGAAGGAGGAAGAGAGAGGGAGGCCCTGCCTGAAGCCGGGGAAGACAGAGCACCTGAAACTGGGATGCCAGGCCAGCCCCCACAGAAGGACACTGTGCTGGGGAGAGTCGCCCAAGGCCAGAGCAGCATCCAGTGACTGGCCATCTGGAGCTGTGGGGCCGTGAGTACAGCATCTGGACTCAGGGGGGAGGTTGTAGTTAGTTAAGTGGGGAGGGTGTCGCTCTAGGTTCGCAGAGAGCAGCAGAAGAGGCATCGGAGGGTTCTCTTTTGCCGGGAAAGTCCTGGCGCCAAAGACTAGGAGTTGCTGGACTGAACTCTGGACTGGAACTGTGCTGGGACTCCTGAACTCATGGTGCAGAAGCAGAGCTCACGTCTGCCTCCAGCCTGCTGCATTGTTGGGCCTTACAGGGCCCTGTGTTAGCTGTTTACTCTGTGTTACTGCTGCCCCATCTCCCCTGTGGTTTCCCCTTTACACCTCTGTAAATAAACCTTCCCCGTTCCCATAATCCCTGTGCTATCCCAGTGTGTGTGTGGTCACTCGGGGGGGTTTGGAACAGGTGCCCCTGGGGGCAAAGGGGCTCTCCTTGCTGTGTTCCTATGCACACCCTTTCTCCGGTCAGAGCTGCCTGCAAGGCAGACTCAGTCTGGTTACATGGGTGTTACACTATTATGCTATAGCAAATTCCCTGACAATGATCCGGGGACTGCCCCTGTTAGGGTTATAGTCCCCTGACAGAGTGGCAAATGACCTCTTGGCACTCTCATGCATGCCTCCTCCTGAGGATCTTGCACTTGGTGGTATGTCTGTAGGCATTCACTTGGTGGCCCACTGCTTCTTCACCCAGTTTAGGGGTTGTGCCGTTTGTGGGTAGCCGTGCTGACGGCGGATAAAGTCTAACTCCACCCACCTTCCACAGTACGGCTAGCAGTCACCTCATACTGAATGTATGCAAGCAGCGCTTGAAGAAGAATGGTAGGTTACTTACCAGTAAACATCCTTCTTCGAGATGGGCTGCTCAGATTCATTCAGTCCCCTCCTGCCATCCCCGCTACTCGGAATTAGTGATTAATGGGAACTGGGGAGGAGCAGGGCTGGGGCCACATATATTTCCAGAGGTCGGTGGCTGCCAGCCCTGTCCTGACAGGCTAAGGCTAAAAGAAGTTCCAGACAGTCATGTGCTGTGGCAAGTAGACACCCAATACTGAATGAATCCGAGCAGCCCATCTTGAAGAAGGACGTTTACTGGTAAGTAACCTACCATTCTACATCTTCATTAATGATCTGGAGGATGGGGTGGACGCACCCTCAGCATGTTTGCTGATGCCACTAAGCCGAGGGGGAAGATAGGGATAGGATACAAAGCAGCCTAGATGAAGTGAGGATTGAGTCAAAAGACATCTGAGCTTCAACAAGTACATGGACAGAGTTCTGCACTGAAGACAGACAATCCCAGGCACTTCTGCAGACTGGGGATTAACTGGCCAGGTAGCAGTTCTGTAGAGAAGGACTTGGGGGTTATGGTGGGCAAAGAAGCTAGATATGAGCCAAAAGTGTGTTCTTCTTGGCCTTCTTGGAACCAGCATATGGGGCTACATTAGTAGGAACATTGCCAGCAGATGGACAGATGTGATTATATAGGCAAATAATGTGTCTAGGTTTGTGCCCCAGTATAAGGATCTGGACAAATTGAAAAGAGTCCAGCTAAAGGCAATGAGAATGATCAGAGGATGGAGCACATGACCAGCGAGGAGAGGCTGAAGGAACTGGCCTGCCTTAGCCTGCAGAAGAGTGAGGGGGGATTTGACAGTAGCCTTTAATTACATGAAAGGGGGCTCTACAGAGGATAGAGCTGGGCTGTTCTCAGTGGCAGGTGACAGAACTAACAGCAATGGTCTCAGGTTGCAGTGGCACTGGCAGGACTTCCTGCCCCCACTTTACCTAAATTCTGCTGGGGCCAGGTTGGTGGGTGGTCAAGTTAGGTTGGACATGGGCTTCATCCCCCCACTTTCCCCAATGGGTTAGGACTTTTGGCCCCACTTGGGCTCCTGACTCCCACATGGCCAGGGGCTCCCCCCCTGCCCAGCACTCCTGCCTGGCCAGCCAGGGTCACCAACATTTACTGCACACTCATCCCTGGCTTTGTAACTCGCTTACAGAGAGCTGAAAGGAAAGTACTTACCTGGCCTGGTGCCTTGGTAGTTTGTGCTATGGCTGCTGGGGCCTTGGGGAACAGGTACAAGGAGGCAGGTTTCTTTTTGCTAATCAGGCGAGGAGTTCCAAAGGGGTAGCCATGGTCAGTTTAAGTGTCATGCAATTCTTTGTTTGTAAGGCGGGGGGGGGGGGGGGTCTTTATTAGCATCTAAAAGCCACTGCCCCAACAGCAGTCCCAGGGCTGATCTGAAGATCAGGGAGGCACTGTTGTTAAATGTTAAAGGGACTTTGCAACCTGCTCAGAAAGGAAGCAAGAATTCAGTTCTCCTTTGAGTGCTGCTCACATACATTCAGATACAAGTGTTTGTGCTGAAGCGCACAGCAGTTCAGAAAGTCTTCAGGCTCAGCCTGTCAGGTCAGGGCACATGGCCAACGCCCCCTCCTTGCCACGGCCGCGGCTATATAGGTGACCATGACCCTGACCCTCCCAGTCCCAGTTCCTTTTTCCGCCATCAGCATCGGTTCGGATCAGCAACAAACTTGCTATCGCAAGTGCCTGTCTTTGCGTGAAATTTAAAATGCCTGGTTTCAAGCCCTGCTTGGGATGCTACAAGGCTTTCCCATTGGATGACCCACATGACAAATGCCTTGCTTGTGTGGGTGAGTCCCATCTCGAGGCTGAATGTCCCACTTGTCGGTCCTTTAAGTGGAGGACCCGCTTGGACAGGGAGCGCCACTTCCTTTCAATTTCAGGGAACGGTTCGCCCGCCCCTGAGCACACCCAAGCCATGAGCCCTATACCAGCTCCCTGGTTGGCCCAGGTGCCAGAACCCCACCACCATTGCTCCCAACACCAGGCTTGCTGGTTGCAAAGCAGCTCCACTGGCGTGCTGAGGGTACCAGCGGTGGCGTCCTCCACTTCACCAGCCCACTCGGAGCCTTGCAACCCAGCTCCAGTACCCAAGAAGCCGAAGAAGCCAAAGGCGGTACCAACCTCACCCGCATCAGGCTGCTCAGCATGGGATATGGCACCATGTTCTTTGAGATCGACACCAGCATTTTCAAGTCTGGTTCTGGGCCAAAGCCTGGCACTGGCAGCATCCAGCCCAGCACTGGCAGCATCCGGCCCGGCACCTGAATCAAGCTCAGCGCAGCTACCCAGTTTGGTGCCGGTATCTAAGCCGGCAACATCCAGTCCTCCACCGGTATCACAACCCAGTACAGAGGAATGGCCAAGGGCCCCTTCTTCCTGCTGCTCCTCAGCAGAACCACCAGTACCGGGCTCCCAACTGTCAGGGAGTGAGGCCCCTCAATCCTTCTCCGAGGACCGCTTCTCTCCACTGCCTGAGGTGCGTCCTCAGAAGAGGTCCCATAAGCGGTCCCCACTGCCAGGCGCCAGAACATCCAAGAGACCTTGGGAGCGAAGGGAAATGTCTGGCTCCCCAGCCTGTATCACTGCAGTGCCATTGCCCTCAACAAGAGGCCACTCACCTTCTAGGCGGGAAGCAACGGGGTCATCCTTTAATGAGTGGCCCCTAGAATGGCTGAGCTCAGTGGCTGGTGACAACTCCTCTTGTTACACCCAGTCCTCTCCGCAATCTCCAGAGTCTTCGGACCTCTTGGGCAACAAGCTCGACCCTGACTCTACGCAATGGGGTAGATCCCAGGCTCATTCTTCCTCCTCACCTGATGAGTGTTCGTTGGACACGTCAGCAGACTGTGAAGAGGGTCCTCATGTTGAACAGGACCTCCTGTGGCATATGGCAGCAAATCTTAAATTGAAATTAGGGGTGGTCCAAGAGGAAGATGATTCCCTCTTCGCCGCATGCCGTAGAGCCCCTCCAGTGAGGGTCTTGATTCCCCTACACTCGGGGGTATACCACATAGTCCAAGAACAGTGGCAAACACCATCCTCGATTCCACCAGTGTCTATGGTTGCAGACAAGAAATACCACGTCTCTCCAGAGGGATTTTCGTTTCTTTTCCGCCACCCCACTCCGGGATCCCTAGTGGTTGATGCTGTAAACCAGAGGGAGAGACAGGGACAGCCGAGCTCTACGCCCAAGAATAAGGAGGCAAAGAAGCTCGATCTCCTAGGTAGAAAGGTATACCCCTCAGCTGCACTCCAGCTGCGCATCTCCAACCACTCGGTCCTGATAACATACTATATCTTTAACCTTTGGGACACCATGCGGAACTTCCGCACTGCTGTCTCCGAGATGCGTCTCAGGGACTACAAAGCATTGCTTGAAGAAGGGGAGAGGGCATCCAGGGATGCTCTGACAGCAACCTGGAATGCAGTAGATACAGCTGCCCGTATCATGGCCTCTGCGGTAGTCATGCACCGCTTGGCCTAGCTGCAAGGCTCAGGCCTATCCACTCAGATGCAATGAATCATTCAGGACCTCCCGTTCGAGGGTCCTGACCTCTTTGTCCCCTCTACAGATGCTAAGCTTCACGGCATGAAGGACTCAAAAGCCACACTCCGCTCCTTGGGAATATATGCCCCGCAGTCTAACGGGCGTTCACTGAGACCCCAACAGCAACTCAAGCAACAGCTGCAGCAAATAAAACAACAGCTTCAACTGCATAGCCAGTTCCTGAGATCCCACCAGTTTCCCCAGTGCCAACTCGGGGACCTGGACAGGGACAAGGGTCACTCAGGTAAAGGGGGAAAACTCAACGCCTCACAGTCTGGAAGACGTGGCCAGGGGCCCGACCGATCCTTGGCCCGCAAACAGTGTTTTTGACGGTCGTTGCGAGGGCAGTGCTCCCAGGTTCCCACTTTCCCCCTACCAACTGCACCGCTTCACCCACCAGCGGGCCCACGTTACATCTGATGAGTGGGGCCTCAACATGGTGGTGCAGGGGTATCACATTCAATTCCTATCAGCCCCTTGGGACAGAAAACCACCCCCTCGTGTCACTCCCGGAAATTAAGAACTGGCACATCGGCTCGAGGCCAAATGCCAAAAGCTGCTCTCCATCGGGGCCATAGAGAGGGTCCCCAAGCGGGTGTGGGGTAGGGGGTTCTACTCCTGATGCTTCCTGGTTCCCAAGACCAACGGGGACCTTCAACCCGTTTTAGACCTCAGAGCTTTAAACAAGCACATAAAGAAAATAAAGTTCCAAATGGTTTCCCTGTCCCAGATTGTTCCCTCCCTGTCCCCAGGGGACTGGTTCACTGCCCTGAATCTAAAGGACGCCTATTTTCACATAGCCATCCATCCCCATCACAGACGATTCCTGAGGTTCATTGTGGGGCAGAACCACTACCAGTTTACCGCCCTCCCCTTTGGGCTCCCGCTGGCCCCCCAGGGTGTTCACAAAGTGCATGGCACCAGTTGCAGCATTCCTACGCAGGAAGAGCATAAGGATTTATCCCTGCCTAGACGACTGGCTCATAGCCAGGAAGTCAGACTACCCAGGTGAAGCTCCACATCGGACTGGTAATAAGTCTTTGCTGATCTCTAGGCCTCTGCATAAACAAGGAGAAGTCCAAACTCCAGCCTTCCCAGGACATAGAATTCATAGGGGCATGACTAAACGCTCGTCATGGGATGGCATCCCTGCCCCTATCAAGATTTTGGTCCATCTGCACCATCATTGCAGAACTGCAGGTGCCAAAGGTGACCACAGCCTGCTGTTGCATGCAGCTCCAAGGCCACATGCCTGCTGCCATCTCTGTAATTTAGACAGCACGCCTGAGGATGAGGCCCTTCCAGCTCTGGTTCTCCATGGTGTTCTGGTCATGGAGGAACTCCCTGGACAAGGTACTGTTGGTCCCCTGAGACCCCCTAGAATCGCTCCAGATCTTGAGGGATGCCTGCTTTGCAATGGGAGGCATCCCATTCAGGGAGTACAGACCCTCAGTGACCCTGATAATGGATGCTTCAGACTTGGGGTGGGTGCCCATATCTCTGGGGGCCTATCCACCCAAGGCCTCTGCTCCCCCGAGGACAGCATACTTCACATAAACGTGAAGGAACTACGGGCCATCAGATTGGCCTGCATGACCTTCCTCAACAAGATTCGGGGCAGGACTGTCCAAGTCCTCACGGACAACACAATGGCCATGTTCTACACGAACAGGCAGGGTGGGGTTCGCTCCTTGGCCCTATGCAAGGAAGTGTGCCAACTCTGGCAGCTGGCCATAGACCACCACTTCACACCGGTAGCTGTGCACTTGCTGGGAGCGGACCATATCCTGGCGGACTCACTCAGCTGGAGGCCCTTGGCGAGCCATGAGTGGTCTCTCCACGACGAGGTATTCTCCCTTCTGATAGACAAATGGGAACCCCTCAGATAGACTTATTCATGACATGACAGAACCGCAAGTGTCCCCAGTTCTGCTCCTTCCGAGGTCGGGAGAAGGGTTCGCTCACCGACACCTTCCTCATCAGTTGGTCGGGGGTCCTGATGTATGCCTTCCCACCAATTCCCTTGATACAGAGGGTGCTCCTGAAGGCCCTTGCAGATGGAGCACACATTATTCTGATAGCCCCAGACTGGCCCAGACAACACTGGTTCCTGCTCCTGCAGGACATGTCCATAAGGACCCCACTCTGCCTTCCTCCGCGGGCGGACCTCTTGACTCAGGATTCGGGCCGCCTTTGGCACCCAAATCCAGGCCTCCTACATCTGACAGTCTGGATGCTCTCTGGCTCAATGAGCAGGAGAGACGCTGCTCAGACAGGATTAAAAAGGTCCTGGTTGGTAGCAGAAAACCCTCCACCAGGTCCACATACATGGCCAAATGGAAACGCTTCTCCACGTGGGCCTGTGGTGAAGGTACAGACCCTGTCTCAGCGCCAATACAGGTAATTCTGGACTATTTACTAGACATCAGAGAGAAGGGACTCTCTCCATCCTCACTGAGAGGCCACTTAGCGGCCGCCATTTCAGCCCTTCATGAGAGGGTGGACAGTGCCTCAGTCTTCTCACACCCTACCTCCATGAGATTTCTGAAGGGAGTGGAGAAGGTTTTTTTCCCCAGTCTTGTGTCCCCACCCCTCAATGGGATCTGAACTTGGTTCTCCAGGCACTAATAGAGCCACCCTATGAATCCCTAGACTCAGCCACCCAGCTGGCTTTGTCATGGAAAGTGGCCTTCCTATTGGCCATCACCTCAGCCAGAAGGATTTCAGAGCTGTGGGCCCTTTCTTCAGAACCCCTGTACATGAGGTTCTACCCAGACAAGATTGTCCTACGTCACCATCCTCCCTTCCTCCCTAAGGTGATCACCTCTTTCTCCATGAACCAGGAATTCTTCTTCGAGCAGTGTCCCTAGCTTGCTCCACTCTAGGTGTGTGGCCAGTCCCACGCCTCAGATCGGAGAGTCTTCAAGCTGTGTCAGGGGCACCCTGCACACCGCAGTAGGGGTTGGAATTCTGTTGCTGACGTGCTCAGCTGCCCCCCCCCTCAGTTCCCTTCTTACCGCTCCAGCGTTCAGACAGAGACGTCCATAGCTCCTCATTGAAGAAATCCAACAGCCATTTTAACGGCCACTGCTTACCCTGAAAGCAAAAAGTAAAAGAAAGAAAAGACAGTGAGAACAGAACAGATAGAGAGAAAGAAACAAGAACATTAATAACCAGGGCTCTTTTGCCTCAGAAATGCCTTCTCCTACAGGCTTTAAGCGCTGTACCTCCTGCCACGATGCTATGCCAGCATCTGACTGCCACACTGAATGTATAAGGTGCTTAGGTGAGAGCCATTTGACACACAAATGTCCTCACTGCAGGAGACTAATTACCAGAGCCAGCAGGGAGAGACAAATGAAGTTAAAACTGCTGTTGTTGGAGGGCTCTCTCAAGCCTGCCTCTGAGCCTGGCTGGGCGTCTTGATCCCCGCAGCCACACAAGCGGCGGTCTGTAGCTTCCTCCCCCACGCATTCTAAAAAGATCAGGAGTGCGGACAAAACTCATAAGCCCAAAGGGGCTTATTCTGGCAGCTCCCGGTGGAAGGAAAATTGCCCACCAAGCACTGGTCATCAGCACGGGTGGACTGACCCAGCCAAAGGGAATATGCTTACGCTGACCCAGGCTGCGGCATTAAGTGCTACTCAAATGCAGGACCCGCCAGTGGTGCCGTTTCTGCAGCCAGCGCCATGTGTGGCATTGGGCACACGGTCTCCTTCATCAGGCACCTGGACAAAGGCAGTGCCGAATGCTGCGGTTCCCAATGGCATGGAGCCAAGGATGGCACCGCTGTCAGTTCCCTCAGTGCCGGCGGCTCCCCAACTGTCAGATCAGCTCGGGGCTGGGCAGGAGGAACAACCAGTGCCACAACAAAAAAGTAAAAGGAGAAGGAAAGAGCATCACATTGAGAGGCAGGAAGGGTCTGAATCTTCTTCCCCCCCCATATCCCCTCTCTTCAGTTTACACTCCTCTGATGAGGAAATACCTTCTCTCACCTTCTCCAGCGGGAGCTCTGAGCAGTCATCCTCAAGGTCAGCAACTCCTGAGTCACCAGGGGATGAGCCGGACCTTCCCACGCAACTACAGGCAGATCCTATGACAACTACACCATGGCCTTATCTGAACATGCCTTGGCCATATCCATGCCCATGGCTAGGCTGGGAATCTTGGCCCCAGATGGCTGCTGCTCCAGCTGTTCCCTCAATGCCTCAAATGGAGATGCCTACCCAAAACTTACCTTCCTTGACCTCCATGATGATGCAGCCACAGCCAAGGGTGCAGCAGGCACATAATTTTATGGACAGGAGGAGCTGGGTGATGAGCTCAGCCGTCAGTCAAGATCTGAGGAGACAAAGCAGTTCCAAGAACTGTTCAAGTGAGTCATGGACAGCCTGGACATATCTGTACAAGATGATCCTACATCCAGGCATAAGCTCTATAAGATTCTACAGTCCTCGACATCAAACAAGGTGGCAATCCCAATGGACGAGGGGATAATGGACCCAGCGAACCAGATATGGCAGATGCCAGTCACAGCTGCCCCAATTAACAAGAGGGCAGATAAAAAGTGTTTTATAATGCCCAAGGGCAATGAATTCCTGTTCACTCACCCTCACCCTAATTCATTGGTGATTGAGGCAGCAAATCAGAGGGTGAGACAAGATTATCATAAGACAAACCTGACTGACAAGGAGGACAAGAAGCTTGACCTATTTGGTGAAAAGATTTACACAACAACAACATTCTTGCTGAGAGTTGCTAATTATACAGCTGTTCTAGCGAACTATGATTATGAAATATATGCAAAACTCGCAGAGTTACTTACCTCATTGCCTGAAGAGAAAAAAGAGCAGTTTAAGTCTTTAATCAAGGAGGGGCAGCTTACCGCAAGGATGGAGTTGCAGGTGTCCCTTGATGCGGTGGATGCGGCAGCCTAGGCCATTGGCACGACAGTAGTCATGAGACACGTGTCATGGCTGCACGCGGCAGCATTGCCAAAACAGTTGCAGGCAACCATAGAGGATCTCCCGTTCAAAAAGGATCGATTGTTCGCAGAGAAAATGAACGAAGTAATGCACACACTCAAGGACTCAAGGGCGACCCTCCGCACCTTTGGTATATATCCCGCAAATTTCAACAGGAAAAATCAGAGGTTCCATCTGTATAGAGCCAGATACTCTCAGCCTAATGAGGGATGCAGATGGGAAGGTGCTAGATCTCGGTCAAGACACCAGCAGCGCTGACGGCAAGGCTCTCAATCTGCAGTCAACCCTCAACCATTGGGTTCCAGGCAGCAATTTTGAGAGGTTGGTCGAGGGTTTGCCCGACCATCTCGTTCCAGAGGATATTATTGTCAACAAGTCATCTCACTTTTTTTACAACAGACTCCTCCCCTTCTTTCATCGATGGGAGGAAATCACATCTGACAAATGGGTCCTCAACACCATCTTAAGAGGATATCTCATCCCATTCCTATCGAGACCCACCCCTCCACCTCAAACCCCTACCCTGTCCCTCTTCAGGGACCCATCTCACGAACACATGTTGGCTCGCGAGATCGACGATCTCCTTGGCCTAGGAGCAATAGAAGAAGTTCCACCACAATACAGGAACAAGGGGTTTTATTTATGTTATTTCCTCACAGAGAAAAAGTCGGGGGGGGTGGAGGCCGATCCTGGACCTCAGGAGGTTAAACAAACATATAGAAACAAAGCGTTTCAGGATGGTGATGATTCCGGGATACTCCCAGCGCTGGAAAAAGGGGACTGGTTGGCTTCCCTCAACCTCAAGGATGCCTATTTCCATGTGTCAATCCATCCGGGACACAGGAAATTCCTCAGATTTATAGTGTCAGGAGAGCATTACCAATACACAGCAATGCCCTTCGGACTGTGCACTGTGCCAAGAGTTTTTTTAAAGATCATGGTGGTCGTCTGTGCATGTCTCAGAACGTTGGGAGTCACACTATTCCTATAATTGGACGATTTCTTAATAAGAGCAGCATCCCTTTCCGAAGCCGAGCGGGCAGTAAAAATCATGGTAACAACCCTTCAGTCAATAGGGTTTGTGACAAATTTCAAAAAGTCTTCCCTTTGCCCATCTCAGGAAATTCTGTTCATAGGTGCAAGGATTCAAACGCTGTTGGTGAGAGCATACCTCCTGCAGGAATGGTACAAGAATATCCTGGACCTGGTTCAAGTGGTCAGGAACTCTCCCACAATAAAAGCACGGACCTGCATGCAGCTGCTGGGGCACATGGCGGCCACAACATTGCTAGTCAGGCACGCCAGACTCCATATGCGACCATTTCAACTATGGTTCGCAAGGGCATTCAGGATAGGACACCAGCATCTAAGTCGCAGACTGTCCCCGCCAGAACCCATAAAAGAATCGTTGGTCTGGTGGACAAGGGAGGAAAACATATTACAAGGGGTTCCTTTTCAGTCACCCCATACAGACTTGGTGATGACAATGCATGCCTCATTAACAGGTTGGGGCACCCATCTCATGACACAGACAGCTCAGGCGAGATGGTCACAAAGGGAAAAATGCATGCATATAAACATACTGGAACTGAGAGCGGTGTACAATGCATGCAAGCATTTTCTGCCTGTCATTGCGGGGAAAGTAGTGAAGGTCCGCACGGACAATATCACACGCATGTATTATGTCAACCACCGGGGGAGGGGGGGCGGGGGCATGATCCACACAATTGTGCCTCGAGGCAATGAAGCTTTGGGAGTTGTGTTTGAAACACAGAATAGATATCTCCGCTATCTATCTACCAGGCAAGGACAACGCGGTTGCAGACAGATTGAGCAGATCCTTCAAGGCAGCCCACGAATGGGAAGTTAGCGACGATGTCATACAACAGGTTTTTCACTGGTGGGGCCTTCCGGTTATGGACCTGTTTGCCACCAAAGACAACATGAAATGTCACACATTCTGTTCCAGAGCAGGCAGAGGGGAAGGTTCCAGCAGGGACGCTTTCCTTGTCAACTGGGGCAAGGGTCTCCTGTATGCCTTTCCCCTGATTCCCTTGATTCCCAGAACCCTTTGCAAGATACAACACGATGGGGCTATTGTAATCATGCTAGCACTGGCCTGGCCCAGGCAGACCTGGTACACAGACTTGGTGTGGCTGTCGAGGAGAACCCCAATCTCGCTCCTGACAGTACCGGACCTTCTGACGCAGGACAGGGGACAAACCCTACACACCGGCCTCAACCGGTTGCACCTGACAGCGTGGTACCTAGATGGTACAATGAGTTAGAATTACAATGTTCCCAACAAGTTAGGGAGATCCTCTTAAACAGCAGGAAGCCTGTGACAAGATGGACTTACCTCCAAAAATGGCGCAGGTTCGTGATCTGGTGTCATCAAAACGAGAAGGATCTGGCCTCCCTTCCTGTTCTGGACTTGCTGGAATATCTTCTGTATCTGAAAAGCACAAAACTGTTGGTCAATACTATAAAGGTTCATTTAGCGGCCATAGCTACTTTTCATGAGCCAGTACAGGAGGTCTTGGTATTTTCACATCCAGTGGTGAAGCGGTTCATGGCGGGGTTGTACAACTCCTATCCCTTTTGCAGACCACCTGCTCCACCATGGGATCTCTCCATGGTCCTCAAAACCCTAACGGGAAAACCTTTGGAACCGCTAGCAACCTGCTCGCTCCTCCATGTCTACGAAGGTAGCTTTCCTTGTGGCGATCACATCAGCCTGACAAGTGGGCGAACTGGCAGCACTTATGGCAAGTCCACCCTACACAGTCTTTCACAAAGAGAAAATCTCCATGAGGCCACATCTGAGATTTCTACCAAAGGTAGTCTCGGTGTTCCATATGAACCAGATGATACACTTACCAACATTTTTTCCTAAGCCGCATTCTGACCCCCAGCACACTCGCTGGCATACACTCGATGAGTGTTGGGCAGTAGCAATCTACCTACAGAGAACCAAGCTTTTTCATAAGACACCGAGGCTTTTGATTTCTATAGTGGAACGTTCAAGGGGTCTACCAATATCCAAGCAACAGTTATCAAAGTGAATAGTGAGCTGTATACAGACAGCATATGAAATCGGGGTTTGCCAATCCCGCAGGGCATCCGGACTCACTCCATGAGATCGCTGGCAGCGTCTGTGGCCTTCATGCATAATGTCCCCATAACGGAAATTTGCAGAGCAGCAACATGGGGGTTGGCAGATACATTCATCAAGCACTATGCAATTGATCAAATGGCCAGGGCCGATTCGGCAGTAGGACTGGCAGTGTTACAGTCAGCACGAGGGGCAAACCTCGAAGTCCCCTCTACCAATTAGAAAACAGCTTGGTAATCACCTGGAGTGGAGCAGACAGGGACACTGCTCGAAGAAGAAGTGAGGGATACTCACCCTTGTGCAGTAGCCAAGGTGCTTCGAAATGTGTGTCCCTGTCCTGCTCCACTACCCGCCCTCCTCCCCTCTACTTCGAAGGGACACAAGAAGGGCATTAGTAGCCCCCTTTTGCGGTAGAGAGGGAACTGGGGGGGGGGGGCGCCTCAGCACATCAGCAACGGAATTCCAACCCCTGCTGCGGTGGCTAGGGCGCCCCCAACACAGCTTGAAGACTCTCCGATCTGAGGCGCGGGGCTGGCCACACACCTAGAGTGGAGCAGGACAGGGACACGCATCTCAAAGAACCTTGGCTACTGCACAAGGGTGAGTATCCCTCACAGCTGTCTCCTGGTATTCTTCCCTGACCCTCAGGTCATGAAGAACCAGAGGCGGTGGAATACCTTAGATGTGAGGTGAGCGCGCTTGACTTACATCGAGCACACGTGACCCTTCTATAAGACCTCTCAACTGTTTGTGGTGGTTGCCGAACGCATGAGAGGATGTCAGATCGCCTCTCAATGCATCTCCAGATGGATTGTGAATTGTATCAAAGACTGCTATGGAAGGTCGAACACCCCCCCCCCCCCCCCGTGGAGACTATGAGCCTCTACCAGGGCTCAGGCATCTTCTACAGCCTTCCTCACCAAGGTCCCGATCCAAGAGATCTGCAGGGCCGCTACGTGGTCGTTGTTTCATACCTTCACGACGCACTATGCCATTGCCCAGCAGGCTAGAGACGATGTGCTTTGGGCAGAGCTATACTCAGTGTGGGTAGACTGTAACTCCTCCCACCATCCTAGGGTACAGCTAGCAGTCACCTGTATCTGAATGATGTGAGCAGCGCTCAAAGGAGAACGGTTGGTTGTTACCAGTAACAGTCCTTCGAGATAGGCTGCTCACATACATTCAGGCCCCTCCTACTGTCCCTGCTAATGGAGTTGGCAAAGGTATATGGGACTGGGAGGGTCAGGGTCACGGTCACCTATATAGCTGCGGCCATGGCAAGGAAGGAGGCATTGGCCGTGTGCCCTGACCTGACAGGCTGAGCCTGAAGACTTTCCGAACTGCCGTGCGCTTCGGCACGTACAGCTGTATCTGAATGTATGTGAGCAGCCCATCTCAAAGAGGGACAGTTACTGGCAAGTAACCAACTGTTCTGTCTAATTTGGAGCCACTTAAAGCTTGGCACCTGCCTTGTTCACCTATGTGGTTGAGCCGTTCCTGGCTCCATGGTATATCTTTGCACGCGTCTGTTGAAACAAACCCCCATGGAAGAGACTAGCATGGGTGGCATCTCTGCCAGCAGGGGTTTCAACTGAGGGGGTATGCTTTGAGAGAGGAAGATGAAGTTTGTAAGGACTCCTGGGCAGCTTGGTAGATGGCTTACACCGCAGTTGGGCCTGGTCCTTCCTGGGAACATCAGTCTTTGATACTATACCAAGAACAGCTGAGAAACAGTACAAAACCCATGGATCATTTCTCTGGGCGAACAGCAGGGTTTATTCTGGTGGGTGTAAGGTCAGGGGAGGGTCTGCGGCAGATTGCATTCCACTTATCAAAGTGTCGATGTGGGCTGCTGGATGGTCAAACAGACCTCAAGGCATAAGGCTGTCTTGGAGTCCAAAGGGCTGCTTGGGGCACAGGGAGCCCTTGTCACATGCTGGGGGCAGTCCCCAGTGAAACCTAAAGTGCTGCTCTCACCTTGATTACGGTTCCATGTGGGAGCACATTTGCCCCACTAAGGATGCAGACCCCTGGGCAGATACTGGAAGGGCTGGTGGAGTTGGGGTCCCCAGGATAGCAGCTGTGACATCCATGTAGGGAACGACCGTGCCAGCGTGAGACACAGTTTCTGTACCAGGCTATGCGAGCCAGGAGAGCCAGAAGGCTGAGAGCAGCAGTCTGAGATAAGCAAATGGCCTGGCCCCCCTTGCCCACGTGTCACACACAGGAGTCAGCTGAGCTCGGGACACCCTCATCACTTGCCGTCACTGGTTCCTGTCCCAGGGCTCACCTAGTATTGCAGAGCTGGGCTGGGAGGAGCTGATGCTGATGCAGAATCTCCCAGCCTGCTCAGTCTGGGCGAGGGGTGGTTCGTCACTAGGGTGAGGTAACAGGGGCAGTCAGGGTGCAGCCTGGGGTTGGGACACAGCTCCAGAGTGGGCCTGCCCTATGTAGGGGTACCCTGCATCCCACTGTAACCCATATGTCTAAAGGGGCTCTCTCTTTCAGGGATCTCCAGAGGCTGGGTTATGTTGCTGAGCAGATTTGGCTGCTCAGATCCAGGAGCTTCTGGAAATTCAGTGGGTGGTTGCTGTAGGAGATTAAATTTAAGCTGGACTTTGGGATACTGCTTGAGGACCCTAGGCCTCTGCCTGAGCCACTCTTGTTGTGGTAATGGGGGCATGGGTGGGCACACAGGCTTTGCTTCTTGTAGTTGGAATTTAGTATCTTCCCTTTCTCCTCTCCCTTTTTCATAGTTTGAGCAAGAATGTAACTGAAAGAAACTATCTTTTCCAGGGCTGGATTTTGGTGTTCGTAGGTCCTAGGCACGTTACCCCTCTTTTTGCACATTTTGGAGTGAAACGCCAATTGAATTACGTTGATTGGCATGATGCACTTTAAACTATTCTAATGCTAAACCACATGACTTTCTTTATTTTTTCTGCTTTTTTAATTTTTTCCCCTCTTCATAGGCCCTAAAAATTTTATAGGCCCTAGGCACTGTGCCTACAGTGCCTAATGGGAAATCCAGCACTGATCTTTTCTCCCCCGCATAAGAACCTTGGAAAGAATGGACTTACTGACTTTCCCACCCTCTCTTCCCTTGCTAAATGCTGCCAATGTTACTTCTAAGCTGCTGGTGCTGAAGGCAGAGGCCTGAGTTAAACATTAACAGCCTGAGTTACACATTAGAAACTCCATGATGACTCATGGAAATTCCACACACTTAGGGAAAGTTCTAGAATCCCTAAGAGTGACAGGTGGTGGTACTTGTTTGTTCCTAAGTTGATACATTAAGAATGTTACATAACATACTTGTTAAGCATGTAAAATAGGGTTTGTAAGGGGACCCAATGGGGTTTCTGGACCCCCTGTGTAAGGACCTATCACTGTTTGTATTCAAATGAGGGTCTTGAAAACCCACCAATGGGGTTAAGCATAGAGATGTATAAAACCCCCTGTTGCTGGGGTAAGGTGGTTCTGTGTGGTTGGGCTGCTGGAAGCGGATGCAGCAATAAAGAATTTCTTCAAACTTCAAGCTGGTCAGTGACTCCTTTCGGTGCCAAGATCCGTCCCGGACCCCCTAAAGTTTGGGGTAACAGTTTTGGCGACTCCGCTGGGACTTCGAAGATAACGTCGACAGCGGGACTTCGACGACTTCGGCGAAGATCTTGGTCTCACTCTAAGGTGATAAACCCTGTCAGCAGTAGTGCGTACCTGCTGAGCCGGGAGACTTCCCTTGAGTGAGCCAACGGCCACGTGGAGTCCGCAGCCTAAGGAAGATCAGCTTGAACCTTCTTCGTCGCTTCTTCGCCGTTTTGCTGCCTTGCGTCCTTTCTTTCCTGTTAAATAAAGTTTTTGTAACCGGACCAGAATTTGGAGGTTCAGCTTCGCCATCCAGACTGCGATTGGTGAGTAAAGGGCTCTGCCCTTGGGGTCTGTGTATCTCCCCTGTTCGTTTGTTTGTTTGTCTGTCTAGGATTTAGGTGTGCATGAAGTCCCTGTTCACCATAGCCGCCCCAAACCTGCTGCGAGCTTCACGGCAGTGACCGGCAGTGTCTTGAAAGCAAGGGCAGTGGACTGGGCACCCTCTTTGTGTTCTTGCACCGGGCACTGCTCTGACGAACCCGTATCCCTTCCCTTTGTGTTTTGTATGAAAGTGGTGTGTAAGTGATCTGTGGGTAAGGCAAGGGTTGCCTTTGGTTTAGCTCTTGGGAGACGTCCCCCTCCTTCAGGAGTGGCCTGATAGAGAGGAATAGAGCAAGTGGGTTTTAGGAAAATGGGTCAAGGGAGTAGCGTAAGCATTCCCAAGGATTCCCCTTTGGCTTGGGTTTTAAAGAATCGGAACCGGTTGGGATTACAGGGCTACTCTAAAGAGAAAATTGTCCAGTGGTGTACTTTATCATGGCCATACTATATGTTAGAGGGAAAGGTACCATGGCCAGAGTTTGGGTCCTTGGAGTATACGGTAATTTTAAAGTTGTTATTATTTATGCAGCAAGCAGGAAAATGGGACGAACATGAGGTGGCCACAGGGTTCATGGAAATTTGCCGACGTTCGGACAAATACAAGTGCCTGGGGGGGCCAAGATTATGTTGGCAAGGGCAAGGAATGAACGGAGGAAGGTGGACTTCCCTCCTGTGCTCTCACAGGATCCTCCGGAGATTCCGCCGCCACCTTATCTATTGGTTCCGCGTCCCGCAGACCCTCACAGGGGAGGTGCAAGTCAGGCTGAGGGGCAGCCACCATTTGCACCCCTGCCTCAAATTAATCAGGAAACTGCTCCTGATATGGAGGGACTCCAGGACCAAGTAAAGGAAATACCGGATACTGCGCACTGTCAGGGGGACAGTGACGCTCAGAAATTAAAAAGGGGGGCTCATTCTGGCTACGACCTTCGGGACGTTGTTCAGCCTCCGTGCAAGTGTGAGTGTTGTAAGAAGGGAGCTCCCAATAAGATGTGTCCCCTTCGTGAGGTGGTAGAACCGGATACTCGTGTTGCACATGCTGGGGAGTATTTAAGGGCTTTTCAGTATACACCCTTTCAAACCTCGGATTTGTTTAATTGGAAAAATCAAAATCCAGATTATTCTACTGATCCAATTCGGATGGCAAATTTATTTGAGTCTATTTGTAGGACTCACCAGCCCACATATGATGATGTCCAACAGTTTTTGGCCATATTATTAACTGGGGAAGAAAGAGCTTTGGTAATGGCAGCTGGTCGTAGGGAAGCTGAGCGGAGATCTCATCCAGTTGTGGCTGGGGGACCTCAACTTGAGGAGATCTGGCCAGCACAAAGACCACAATGGGATTATAACAATGAGGAACATAGGACATGTTTAAACACCTATCGACAATGTATAACGGCTGGGTTTAGAAACGGAATTCCCAGAAGACGGGACATGAATAAGGTGTATGCAACAGTTCAGGGAAAGGATGAATCCCCTTCTCAATTTTTTGAAAGAGTGCGGGTAGCCTTTAGACAATGGACAGCATTGGATCCTGACGATGCTGCCAACCGGACCATGTACAATTCAGTCATTCTATCCAATTCGGCCCCAGATATTCGGAAGAAATTAAATAAGCTAGAAGGTCCTTTAAATATGGATCCTGCGCAGCTATTGGAAATAGCTTTTAAAGTCTTTAATGGTAGGGATCAGGAAACAGAAAAGCGTGAAGAGAAGCGGGAACAGCGTCGACACTTAACTTTGCTTGCAGCTCTACAACCTGCAGTTATGAGGGATAGAGGGATGTCTTGCGGAAGAGGGATTCGAGGAGGAAGTCAGGTGAGGGGAGGAGGCTATAGAATAACAGATAAGAATAGGGAAACTCCTTTGTCTAGAAATCAGTGTTGAATCTGTAGACAAGAAGGACATTGGGGAAATGAATGTCCTCTAAAGAAGAAGAAGACCTTAGAACCTCCTTCTCAGGTCATGCACCTACAAAATTCACAATGACAGTATCAGGGGTCTGGAGAAGTCCCTGAACCCCCAGGGCCAGATCCCATGATACAGTTGAAGATAGGGGATTGTCCAATTTCCATGTTGATTGATACAGGATCAGCTTTTTCTGTGTTACCCTCAGATTATGGAATCCCATTATCAGCCTCTAGTACAAAAGTACAGGGAGCTACTGGAGTGACACAGAGAGCATCATTCCTGCAGAATATTAATTGTGAAGTTAATGGACATCATTTTACACATCAGTTTTTACTTTTGCCAGATTGCCCAACAGCTTTATTAGGAAGGGATGTACTTGCAAAATTAGGAGCTACTTTAAATTTTAACGGGAAACTCTGTGAGTTAACCGTCCCAAGAAATATGGCAGTCAATTATTTAGCCTCTTTGCAACAACCCCAGGCATCTGATTCACTGATACCAGTTGAAATTGAGGACGCGGTTGCTCCATGGGTTTGGGCTGATGGAACACCTGGAAGGGCACGAAATGTTCCTCCCGTCCCAGTACCATTGAAACCGGGAGCACAACCAGTCCGTGTCCGTCAATACCCCCTTAGTCTCAGTGTTTGCCAGAAACTTGAGCCTTTGATTAACCGATTCCTAGAATTCGGATTGCTAACACCAATTCGGTCAGCTTTTAACACTCCAATAATGGGTATTCCGAAGAAAGACGGTGAAATTCGCTTAGTTCATGACCTAAGGGCCATAAATAACATTACACAGGATGTACACCCCATAGTCCCAAACCCGCATACTCTGATCACTCAGATTCCCTCTAGTGCGGAAGTTTTTACTGTAATTGATTTAAAAGATGCCTTCTTTACTATTCCAATCGCTCAGGAGTCTCAGGAGCTTTTTGCCTTTGAGTGGGAAAGTCCAGATGGGAGGAAAATCCAACTGGCTTGGATTGTCTTGCCACAAGGGTTCAAAAATAGTCCAACTCTGTTTGGTACGGCTCTAGCAGAACGTCTACGCTTGTGGCAGGCGCCAGACCAAACTTATGTTCTTCAATACATAGATGATATTTTAATTGCAGCACCCAATTCTCTGAGTTGTGCTCAGGGTACTATCTCGCTACTTAACTTCCTAGCCATAGAAGGGTTCAAGGTATCTCGCACCAAAATACAAGTTTGTCAATCCCAGGTACACTATCTTGGCTTTACCCTCACACCTGGTCACAGAGAGCTTACTATGGACCGAAAAGAAGTTATCTGTCAGTATCCCTTACCTACTACCAAGAAGGAACTAAGGGCATTTTTAGGGTTAGTAGAGTATTGTCGTAGTTGGATACCTGACTTCGGTTCCTTAGCCAAGCCTCTCTATACAGCCCTTCAGGGGCCAGAACAGGATTTGCCTCATCTGGGAAGAGCTGAAAGGGATGCTATCAAATGCCTAAAAGCAGCCTTGATATCAGCCCCTGCACTAGGTTTGCCAAATCCCTGCAAACCGTTTCAGCTTTTCATGCATGAACATAAAAGTGTGGCTTCAGGAGTTTTAACTCAGGAATTTGGAGGCCAACGTCGACCGGTAGCTTATTTATCCAAGCAATTAGATCCAGTAGCTTGTGGATGGCCAGCATGTTTACGAGCTGTTGCGGCTGCCACTGTACTAATAAGGAAAGCCTTAAAACTAACCTTGGGAGCTGATTTAACTTTATTCGTTCCACACTCAGTCTTGGCTGTGTTAGAAAATAAAGGCTCTCATTTCTGTTCTCAGCAGCGGATAGCTCAATTTCAAACTTTGTTGTTAGCTACTCCAGGTCTCGTATGTACAACCAGTAATGTTCTCAATCCTGCCACCCTTTTGCCTGTAACTGGAGAACTAGAACATGATTGTATACAAACTCTCGATGAGATCTTGTTGCCTCGCACAGATCTTACCGATATTCCCCTTGAAAATGTTGATCTAGAGGTTTTTACAGATGGGAGTAGTTTTGTAGAGAATGGGGAGCGAAAAGCAGGTTATGCAGTGGTCACTGTAAATTCCATTATTGAGGCTGAGCCATTGGCACCTGGAACCTCAGCTCAATTAGCAGAATTGATTGCTCTTACCAGAGCCTTGGAACTGGCAACTGGTTTAAGATGTAATATATACACTGACTCGAGATATGCATTTGGAGTGGTTTATGCCTTTGGGCAAATTTGGGCTAATCGAGGTTTCCTAACAGCTACAGGAGAACCTGTTAAGTATGGCCAAGCAATAAGCAAACTCTTGCAGGCTGTCTTAAAACCAAAACAAGTAGCGGTAATTCACTGTAAAGCTCATACATCAGATCAAAGCTTTGTTGCTAAGGGAAACAGGCAAGCGGATGTAGCCGCAAACAGTGCAGCCCGCCGACCTCTTACAACACCGGTAGAAGCAGCCTTGTTGCCTGCATTGCCTAGTCTCCCTAACCCGCGGTACACAGCAGTAGAAATTGCCTCAGAAATGGAAAAAGGGGGGAGTTGGGAAGGAAAATGGATTAAAAACCATCAAGGGAAATTTGTGATACCAGCTACAGATATTTCCTTAATAGTACAGGCTCTCCATGAAAGTACCCATGCTGGGAAAGATAAATTGGGACACTTTTTCCAGCAATATTTCACAGGGAAAGGACTGACTTCTGCCTTAGAGGCAGCCCAGTCCCAGTGTCTTCTCTGCCAGCAAACAAATCCAGCCACAGTAAGCCACAAGGCACCCCAGGGAATTGTAACGAGGGGTACCCTTCCTGGAGGAAAATGGCAAGTAGATTTTGCAGAACTCCCTCGCCAGAAGGGGTTCCGCTGCTTACTGGTATTTGTAGACACATTTTCGGGCTGGCCTGAGGCCTTCCCAACACGTACTTGTACTGCCAGAGAAGCAGCTAAAGCTTTGTTAAACACAATTATTCCTCGCTTTGGCATTCCATGGGAAGGTATTGAATCAGATAATGGAGCAGCATTTGTGGCCAAAGTGGTAAAACAAGTGGTTGAGAGACTGAATGTTCCTTGGAGGTATCATTCCTCGTGGCATCCCCAGGCCAATGGTATTGTAGAACATATGAATCACACCCTTAAAGGTACGCTTACCAAGCTTGCCCAAGAGACTTCTCTACCATGGCCAGAAGCTTTGCCATTGGCCTTGCTGAGAATTAGAATTCTTCCTAGGGGTTCAGCTAAAGTTAGCCCTTTTGAGGTATTATATGGCCGTCCATATCCAATAGGTCCTATTTGTTCCATAGTTGGGGCAGAAACAGAAATGGGTCCAAAAATCATATCTGATTATGTAAGTAACTTGTCTGGTATAGTTCAATCCCTTCACAAGTCCCTTCAAGAAGCGTCACCTGGACAGCTGACTGACCCTGTTCATCCTTTCCATCCCGGAGATTGGGTCTTCCTAAAGAAGTGGAACAAGACTCCTTTGGAACCAAGGTGGAAAGGTCCACTCCAAGTCCTGCTCACTACTAACACTTTGGTTAAACTGGAAGGAGTAAAGGCTTGGGTCCATCACTCCCGTGTGAAGAAAGCCACTCCACCGAATCTTTCCCCTTCAAAGAAGCAGTCATCAACGTGGACTGTAGAACCTATAGAGGATTTGTGCTTTCTGGTCAAGCGATCAAAGAACCCCGAACCCCCTCCCTGATTTATCAAGTCACGGAATGTGACAGGACAACCGTCCATGCCAGGATATTTGGACTGCGTGATCTGAGTATCCTGGCAGTAGCAGTATTCATTGTTGTAATATTCGGACTTGGACTATGAACTGCACTTCCAAAGTCCATTCCTACCTCATTCATGGACTGACTCTTGGACTTGTTCTTGGCATTGTTACTACCTTGGTATTGTTGGGAATTGGATTTTGCCTATTTGTGTGTTGTCTTCGGGCCCTTAAAAGGATACAAGACGACAGATTATTATAAACAAGGGCTACATTCGTTAAAATTCTGTAAAATGTTTAGATTGGGGATTCTTTTAATAATCTTCCTTGGAATATGTGAGGGCTACACCCGTAATACCTTTATTACTCTATCTAGTGAAGTAGCACGCACATTTAATCAGACAAAATGTTGGATTTGCACTTGGATGCCAGTAAGTGCTGGGGAAGGATGCCCTCTCCTTCCTGTGCCACTTAATTCAAGTGATTTGGTATACGATTATGACCCCACACAAGGCCTTTTGCTCTTTTCCGGACTAAATAACACCTGGACCACATTAGGATTTAATTATTCCAGCTTTAATGGCTCATGGAACTCAGTCGGGTTTAACGCTAGTTCCTTTCTTTTTGTTATTCCTACTATTGGTCAATGGTGTTGGTTCTATAATGGAACAGGCCCCTATGTAGGTTCATCCCAATGTAATTTCACTATTTTACAGGGAAATGCATCTATAGCAACTATCAAGGAAGGATCCGAAACCAAACAAGTCAATTTTAGTTGTACACCTTATTATAATAACTCAGACAGTCAGAATGGTTCATGTACACCCTTTCAGGATGTGTTTCTTTGTCCTCCAAAAATTAATTGTACAAATGAAAGTTCTACTATTGTAACTTTTAAAGGCTATTATGGTACTTGGGCTCGGGCTCTGACATCATCAGCATTTATAGTTCAACCGCTATGTGCTTATATTGGTATCTTTAATTGCTCTAGCAACAGAACAAAAAGCTATAAGGCAAATGGTTATCCAAAACAGACTTGCTCTTGGTATTATTTTGGCATCTCAGGGAGGCACTTGTGCATTAATTGGCCAAGAATGTTGTGTTTATATTCCGGATAACGATGACCTTGTTATTCAACGAGCAGGAAACATTGCAAAAATAGCAGAACTTCCTCACATGGTTGAATCTTCTTGGTCTGAATGGTGGTCAAACTGGTGGACTTCTATATGGAACTCTGTTTTCTCTTGGTTACCTAATTTCTCATGGTTACGAAGTTTATTTGGTATCGGTCTGACTTTATTAGTTATAATAATTTTCAGTTGTTGTTGTTGTATACACTGTCTTCCAGTCTGTTGCCAGGCCATATGTAAAGTCAAACCATATACAAAGTCCCCAACCTCACTTATGGTGGTTCACACCTCAGGCCTTGAATGTGATGAACCGCTAAGTAAAGATCCATCCTTTATTGATGGACCTCTACTTTCCAAATGTTAGGCTATATGTCTGTAAACTTCTCAACTCCCTGATAGCTACTTTATCAATACTCCACCTTTTTCCTCCCAAGAGGGATCCGCTCTCTCGCTCTCGTTCGCTCTCTCTCACTCCTTAACTAAAGCTGCTTTAGCTCTCTTTCTCTCTCTTTTCCTTCAAGCTTCCTTAGCTCTCGCTCTCTCGCTCTTTTCCCTCTCTTTAGCATTTCATAGTGTTCCCACCCTCACTATGTGGGTGTGCCTGGTCCACCCAGCGAGTGGGCTAGGCCCCCTAACCCTATTAACTTATTATTTTGTTTATTTTTAATACTTATCAGTTTCTTCTATAAGTTTATTTCTTTCCAGGGATCTTATATTTTCCTGAAAGTGAGACATCAGTGTATATTTTATTTTTAACAGATGTCTCAAAGGGGGGACTGAAGGCAGAGGCCTGAGTTAAACATTAACAGCCTGAGTTACACATTAGAAACTCCATGATGACTCATGGAAATTCCACACACTTAGGGAAAGTTCTAGAATCTCTAAGAGTGACAGGTGGTGGTACTTGTTTGTTCCTAAGTTGATACATTAAGAATGTTACATAACATACTTGTTAAGCATGTAAAATAGGGTTTGTAAGGGGACCCAATGGGGTTTCTGGACCCCCTGTGTAAGGACCTATCACTGTTTGTATTCAAATGAGGGTCTTGAAAACCCACCAATGGGGTTAAGCATAGAGATGTATAAAACCCCCTGTTGCTGGGGTAAGGTGGTTCTGTGTGGTTGGGCTGCTGGAAGCGGATGCAGCAATAAAGAATTTCTTCAAACTTCAAGCTGGTCAGTGACTCCTTTCGGCGCCAAGATCCGTCCCGGACCCCCTAAAGTTTGGGGTAACAGTGCAGCTGAGCAAGTTATGGTGTTTGCTGAGTGGCAATTTGTGAGTCTAACCTACCTGCCCACTCTCCTGATCCCCCCACCCAGCCGGCCCGACCCCGTCTTCCACCCAACCCCCTGCACCCTTTCCCTACTTTCTGCTTGATTTTCTTTAATCCCCACCCTCCCTGGACCCCCCTTACCTGTCTGCCAGAGCAGAGTCCAGGCCTTGGGCTGCTCCTCCTGCACTGAGCATGGTCTGACTGTCGGAGCATGTTCTGGGTGGGAGTTTTAAAAACTCCCAGCCTAGAGGAAACTCCCCAGCAGCGAGAAGACTGTGTCTTGTAGCCGGGTAAGGGCCACAGCTGCCAGCTGTGCACGGCCAGCATTGTTCCCTGTGCAGATGTGTGGTGGGGGCTGCACACCAATGTTCCCTGTAAGCTGCGCTAGTGGGCAGGGGCGCAGTGGCCCCCCCTCACCAGCGCAGGCAACACGTGGGCAGCGCAGCTCAGGGCAGGCAGCCCGGAGCAGCCCCGTGTGTCTGTTTTCTCAGCTCCGCACAGGCTCATGCGGAGGCTGCCTGCTGGAGCAGTGAGAGTGACGGCCCCTTCACTGCCTTCCTGCACCTAGCCAGGGAAGGAGCAGAGGGGGAGGGAAATTTAAATCTTTCCCTCTCCTCTGCACCAGGCTGCTAGTGCAGTGGTGGTGGCATCTTTGGGGCCTGTGTGGGCCTCAGGAGGTAAGCAGCCTTGAGCCTGGGCAAGAGGGGGGCCCTGAGAAATGGTAAGGCTAAGTTGTGGGGCTCCCAGAGGCAGCCATGCAGTGGCCACAGGGACACATGGCTCTCTGGGGGGGCAGGGGACGGGAGCTGGGCTGCAGGCAAAGAGCCAGGCTGGAGCTGGAGGAGGACTTGGGACTTGAAAGACCCAGCAAAATTGTATTGAGCCATTTAGCATCTCTATCAAGGGTGAATGCTCTGCTGTTCACTTTCTAAAAGGCTTGAGCTGAATAATAAAAGGAACTGCAGCAGAGGGAAGCAAAGAGAAGCTAGCCTCTCTGAGCAAGAACCCCCAGTATAGGGGTTACTGGTCACATATAGCTTCTAACATGCAAAATACAATATACATAATGCAACAAGCTCATGCATAATACAACAAGTTACAGCATGCCTAAAATCCCTACATGGTGTTACGACTCTTAATATGCAGGTTACACAATTAGATTATACTTAATAGGCAGCATATAGTTAGCCCGCCTCTGTTGTTGTTTACAGCTTATTTGGGTAACAGTTACTGTCCTTGACCAATGAGAGCGGCCAGACTCCTGTGACCCCTCAGCTACCTGGCCCCTGCCAACCTGTTTACCAGACTAGGGTGATAGCTTCCCAGCAGGGTCCAGACAGGAGAGATTGTCTTATAATCAACCTTTGTGGATGACCTCTTGTATCTATAGAAACAGTTTACCTTCTTATCAATCTAAACCCCTAGCTCTCCTGACTTATGCCTTAATAAACTTGTCTAAGCAAACACAGAGCCTGGGACACAGAACTTCCAGACCAAACTTACTCCCTCTTTAAACTTCCTTTACACCACCCAGGGCCGGGAAGGTGCCTCCCCCCCAAAGCCAGTCAGGTACTGCTGGTGCCCAGCGCCCAGCACACCGCCACCTTTTCCTTGCTGGCTTGGGTCCAGCAGAGGCCAAAGCAGCTGTGTTGGTGGCCAGACGTCTTCTCTCCCCCACCCAGCATGCACCTGACCAGACCTTGCATGCTGGGGACAAGGTGCAAGATGAAACTCCTCCAGCTACAGTCTGGCTCCCAGAGGAATATGCCTTCCCCAAGACACATTTCTCTTCAGGGCTAGGCAGAGTGGGCTGTCGCCTGTGAACTCTTCACCCCGGGGCCCTGCCCCTTTGGCCCCCATGGTAGTTACGGCCCTGCTGAGTCCTGTGTGGCGCCATGATGGGGGGATCTGGTATGGAACTGTCCCAGCAGGGAGACCCAGGGTCCCAATGCTTCATGACAGGGTGGATCTTGTTGGAAATTGCCCTGGGGGGGCAGGGACCCTCACTCTGCAGGGCTATTGCAGGAGGAAGACTCATCTGGCATTGCAACAGGCAGTGTGTGCTCTAGTTTGCTCCCAGCCCGTCCTTCCCCTTCCTGCTGGCAGCCTGCCCTGCCACTCCCCTACTTAGCTCAGCTTTTGATTTGGCAGAGTTGCAGGGTGCGAGTCAGAAGTATCAGACTGGGGTTCAGGCTGTGGTGTGGCCAGCCCATAAGTGAGTTTCCTGCACGGACGCCAGCCCCAGGAGCTTCTTGTACAATTCCTCCCAGCTCTGCTATGGAGCTTTCCTACCTCTGCAGCCACCTGCCCTGGGCTGTGTGTGTGCTGGTGCTGGCTCTGCTCCTTCGGACCAGGAGGAAGGGGTCCTGGCACCCGCGCATGTCCCCCACTGACTTGACAGGCAAGACAGCCATCGTCACTGGAGCCAATGCTGGTGAGTCCAGTTCCAGTCACCCCAGGGATGCTGGGGATAGTGGGGGGAGTGGGTACTGGGCAGTGCTCAGGGCTGCTCACTGTTAGCAGGAGATGCTGAGCTCTCCATAAACCCTTCTCCCGCACATCCTATCCCCAGCTGGTCCCAGGAGAGAGAGCGACATGGGGAGGGCCTAGCCATGGTGCAGGAAGAGAGGACAAAGTTGATTTATAGGAAAGGTGGACATCTGTCTCCCTCCTCACAGTGCTCTACTCCTGCTGCTCTGGTCTGGCAAGAAATGGAGCCAGGACCAAACTTGCCCTTCAACACAGAACCCTCTTTGGGGGGGTGTGTGTGCTATGGTGGCTTCTCATGACTGAGACCTGAGAGTGTGAGGCCTGTGCGCTTGGGGCTCCGTGAGCCGGGTGGGCTGGGGGGGGGGTACTGCAGGGTCACTCACAGAAGGGGTAACGCAGAGCGGATGTGCATGATGAACCCAGGTTTCTGGCAGGTGGGGAGGGGGAGAAGTGCAGGGAGCACACGCATGTGTGTGCCTGAGCACGTGTGCACAGGTGGTCTGCACGCAGCTGAGTGCAGCCTGAGGCCTCTCCTGGCAGGGGTGTTCTAGAAGGAGAAGGGGGCCGTGGGGCTCGTGCCCCAGTGCTCTGGTGAAACTGTCCAGGGCTGAGCATGGGAAGGAGGGGGGAACCCGTCAGCGCCCAGGGAGCGCGGGAATCTTCCAGCCCTTACCACTTGCTCCAATCTGACAAGTCCTTTGCTCCTCTCTGGCCTGACACCAGTCCCAGCTGCAGATGCCAGCAGGAGGGCGACCCAGGGTCTTTGGGGGCGATTTGTTGACTGCTCACCCAAGGCACCAGAGGGTAAATAGCTCCCCAGAATTCCTGCCCTTCCCTTTGCACTTTACCCAATAGCACTGGTTAATGATTGGCTCCTAAGGCCATCTGCCAGGGCAGAGTTTGAAGCTGCTCTTGTGGCAGGGCACGCTCCCTGCCCCAGTGGTGGCTACAGAAATTTTTGTATGGGGGGGGGGGGGGCACAGCGAATTTCAGGGTGGGCAAGTGCTCATCCTAAACTTTTTTTCTCTGAAATAAATGCTACTGATTTTTAGATTTGTTTGATTTGTGATTCTTGTTTCAATCATTCATGAAGGATCGACCCTTACCCTCCTGTTACACTGCACAATGACCATCCAAAATAGCTCTCTGCTGTACAGTTTGTTCAAAGTGAATCAGATGCTGGTCACAAGCAAGAAGGAATGAAGGCAAAATTAACCTAAGGGGCTTTTTGTAAACTTGGGCTGTGAGTGGTCTTCTTGATGGTCTCTGTGATCAGCGGGCCTGTGGCTATGTTTACATTTACAAAATTAATTCAAAATAGTTATCTCAAAATAACTACTCCAATTTTAATTTTAAGCAATTATTTCAGATTAGCACTAGTTTGAATTTATTGTTTCAACTTAGAAGTCCCAGGAAGACTCTCTAATTCAAAATAAGGTAGGAGTTGTTATTTCAGAGTAGAGAGTCTTCACGAGACCCTAATTTGAAATAGGGGAAGGCAGGCAAAACAATAGGGCCATTATTTCCAATTAAGCCTATTGTCTGGCTTAGAATGGCTCATTTCAAAATAATAATTCTTCTTCCAGTAGTGGCCCTGTCTGCTCCACTCCAGGTGCGTGGCCAGCCCCACGCCTTCAGACCGGAGATTTCTTAGCAGCCTGTGGAGAAGTGGGAACCCTCTGCTAGATTAGTCAGGGAAGACACGGGTGTTGATCCTCTATCTTTTCTATTTGGGTGATGGGACACAGGTGGGTGATATGAGGTAGAGCCACTAGGGACAGGGGGGTAGTGTTTAGGGAGCCTGTACCTGGGACCCCCCCCGCTGGTCACACTGGATTCAGCTGGTTGGGCCAGGGGGCGGAGAGGTGGGCAGAGCGCGGAGAGGAAGAAAGGACCGGGGTGAAGGAGGGTCTATAGGGGGAAATGGGGGGTCCAAGAGACAGGACCCTGCCCTGGGGTGTAGCCCTAATCCCCTGGGGGTTTCACTTCTGGTTGTTCTGAGGATGCTGATACCAACTGTCCTTGCTGCTGTATGAACTGGTTTGCTAATAAACCCTCTGATTGCCACACTGGCTGAGAGTTGCTGCTGATTGGGACGACTGGGACCCTCCTGGGGGAGGAAATCCCCTCCAAGGGAGACCGGACAGAGCAAGGATTGGATCCTCTGAGCCTGGAGTTGGGGGCTGGCTGCATGGAGCGGGGAGACCCGAGGTGCTGGACGGGAGGAGACTCCACCGTGGCAGAGACCTGACTGGCTGTGGACAGAGGGGATCCAGGAGGCTTGTCTGGGGTCTCCATCACACAGCCTCCACAGGGCAACCTGCCCTCACCAGCAGGGGCTTCCACCTGACCCCCCCCAGTGACATGCACGGTTGCCCCCTCCCGCAGTTCCCTTCTTACCGCTTCGGTGTTTGGATGGAGTCAGCGTCTCTCTCCAGCCTCAGAACCAACGGCCGTTTTAACAGCCATTCCTCTTGTCAGTTTCACAGCCTGTAAGAAAAAAAAGAGAGAGAAACTCAGAGAACAGTGAAGAAAGAAGAAATAAGTAGATATCAACATCAAAATACAAACAGCATTAAATCAGTCTCACAACATGAGGAAACATGCCCACCCCGCAGGGGTTTAAGCATTGTACCTTGTTAGGGAAAATCCAACTCTGGCCCTCAGCTGCAGAAAGAGGTACACCAGAGCTTTCCCATTGAAGCAGACCCGTTCCCAGCTGAGACTCCAATATGCAGAGAACGAGGTGTGGTTCAAAGTTTATTATTCAGCTGAATAATAAAAGGAACTGCAGCAGAGGGAAGCAAAGAGAAGCTAGCCTCTCTGAGCAAGAACCCCCAGTATAGGGGTTACTGGTCACATATAGCTTCTAACATGCAAAATACAATATACATAATGCAACAAGCTCATGCATAATACAACAAGTTACAGCATGCCTAAAATCCCTACATGGTGTTACGACTCTTAATATGCAGGTTACACAATTAGATTATACTTAATAGGCAGCATATAGTTAGCCCGCCTCTGTT